>OZ007596.1:173216847-173518423 GCA_963931845.1 Maratus michaelseni | reverse complement strand
TTTATTAACAGGAATTAAGCAATTTTCTTCCATTTTTATGATTATTTGAGAATATCTTTTGGTTCATAGTAGCCTATATTTAGAAAGTTACTAACTTATTAATAGTAACAAACATTATGAATACAGATATATTTTATACATGGTTCAAATAAACATGTATGAATATATTGTAAGTAAGACTTAAATAAGTGAAAGTTACAAGATTTTAAATATAATGATTGATTTCCAGCCTCTTTTAGAGTAAAAGAACAATATATAAAAAATCCACATGAGATTTTTAAATACTAAATCTTTAATTCTAAAAATTAAACACTCAAAAAGCAGCAATCTTTTACAATAATAATAAAAACACTAATTACTTCCTTGCATCAGTTTGTTTGAACAAACATGATCATAAAAATTAAAACCAGTGGAAAACTATGAGAAATCAATTTATTTATACTTTTGATATAAGTGATGCTAAAGATGCACTTTGGCGTATCTTTTAAGCAAAAAATTGCAGAAGAGGTGAATAAAAAAATTTGTGATGGGTCCTTCAGGATGCCTAATTTTTCTCTTGCAAGGAATAAGATATTTTATGAATAATCACAAAAGAGGCATATTTTGTATTAAATACATTAAATCTGTTTTACTTTAAAAAAAGAAGTCCCACTTTTGTAACAAAACAAGATTCCAAAAGCCTAGCGACATTACTGTGATACCAAAAAGATGAACTTTTTACGTGTAAAAAATACAAATGACAATGATACAATATTCAACCCAATATGTACAATCACAAAAATAAAAGCCCTCATTCCATTTAATATGTGTAAGTGTAACAAAATGACTGCCTTCCCTAGATTCAATAACGTATAGATTATTTTACTGTTGCCACTTTCAGCAAAATATCTATGAATATTTTGCCAAACATGAAGTGAAGTGAGTTGAGTGAATGAGTATTGTGCAGGACTGTAGACATTCGGTGAGTACAGGAATGAATCTCATCTAGAGACCTTCTCATGTTTGTATTATGTTCTCTTTATTTTATGCACTTTTAGCGAAGTTGCATGTAATGTTTTATGTTGTGTTGTATTAAAAACGTGAATGTCTAATTTGAGTCAGACTTTGACATGTCCCACAACATCACATAAGGAAATAAAATTTTGCAGACAAAAGTACAAAGATCTACACTATATAAATCAACAATAACAGTTGAAGTGAGTAGTGAAATAATTATTTCATCACAGAATGAAAAATTTCCTCTCTGTACCTTTTTTTCTATTTTACTTGCAACTTGCGTAATTAAAAGATTTGCAATATGATCTGATTAAATAATATATAAATTGGTCAATTCATCCACATTAGATAATATAAATGAGCCACTAGTAACTCATATTATCTGATAATAAAAACTATAAACCATTAAAAAAGCCTAATTTCCTTTTGAAATATAAGTGTCAGTAATTTTGAAAGTAAAACTAAAGAGGCTGTATTCAAGCTTGCAGATTAACTTAAGTAACTAAATGCAATATATACCAAAGTTTGTTTAAATAAGAATAACAAATGCATAAAAATGCAATAAAACCATTTTTTGCTTTAAAATTGTTAAAAAAATATTTATTTTGAAACATGCTAAACTCAATTTGTCTTTTTTTAATAGCAAATGAGTCAGCAATATCTCTGCATAACATTATGCATCTTTAGAAATGTTCAGAATAAATAAAAAAGTTTCTTTTTTTTCTTGAGTCAAGTAGTATTATCAAGCAAACTTTTAAAATCAAAATTTGCTCAGTCTAAACTTTAAAATAGGAATGCAACTAATCATAAAAAAAAGAACATTATTAGTCTAAATGATTTAAATCAAAGCAATAACAATTTAACTCATACTTACCTGCTCTTGTGTTGATATGTAATCATCAATAAAAGGGACACCCTCAAGAGGACCATCCCTAAATATAGTAAAGAAACAAGCAATTATTTTAAAAAATACGTAACTAACTTCTATTAAATTAGAAATAATAATTAAAAAAACTGTTTTTTTATTTCACATGTAAATTTATAACTTTAACAAGTATACAATTTTTCATAATTATGTTGACAATTTTAAGTTTTTGAAAAAATATTTTAAAATAAGTTAATATCTTTTACACTAATGAAATAATAGTAGTTCATTTTTACTTTTAGATAGCTCAGAGCTATTTGTCAGGTAATATTTCCAATCACTCCATATTTAAAAAAGTAATCTTCGATATTAATTATCCGAGGAAGTTTTTTTTAATACATTGGCTCAGTGCCCACCGATGAAAAAGACTTTCTTCATATATTTGTGAATACTTTAAGCTTAAAATTCAATATTGTGATTTTTGCAATGTTATTTAAAAAGTTTTTGGAGATATTTAAAGGGAAAATAGCTAAGCTCTATACATTATTTCAATAATTGCAGAGCACATGGTTTGCAAGCTCTAGCTTTGCGAGCAATTATGACTGCAGCAATCGTTCGCTATTGATGAGAGATATTGATGAATTTTAAATGGAAAAGGTCCCGAAAAAAGAATTTATGCAAAAGGTAAATTAAACAATAAATAATCAAAAGTTGAAATTATATATTAACCACTTCAATGACTGCAGAGATAGCCGTTGAAGTGGTAAAAATGTATAATTACTAATTATATTGACAGAGTGGCACTCTTTCGTGCATGCAATAGCATGGGGTGAAGAGGCAAGGGGATAAAAGAAGCAAATAAAAATGCTCCTTTATTTCCTTAATTATGGAATCACTGGAATCTGGGCTTTTTGGTTGATGGAAAACAATAGTTGCCCTAGTAGCAGAGAGGCTGACTCATCAGTGAGGAACAGAATCGTCGAGGCGAACAGAGATCGACTCAGAAATGTGACTCACCTGTTCATCTGTGCCAAAGAGATACTGGGATTCTAGGATGGAAGTTTGGCCTACAACATGGAGATTAATGCAGGAATGCAGCAGTGATTCAACATCAAATTTAGTATGAAAATAAAATAACAAGGTACCTTGTCTTTGTAATTTAACTGCGGAGTTATTAAATTATGCATATTTCGTTTGATGATTTTACATTATAATTGCCATTTAAGAAAGATAGTAGTCATAATCTAAGTAAAAGAAAATTTGTCACAAGTCTAAACAATTTAGGATGATTCTTATTTTGATGATGATTTCTTTATTTTTTAACCAAATTAAATGAAATTTTAACAGGAAAGAGAGGAGAAATAACTTAATCTATCAAATAAAGATTAAAAGGGAAAATTTAAATATTTTGGAAAACAAAAGTGTAATTTAAAGACTTAGAAATTTTGAGCGATTTTCTGAATTTTGAAAGATTTAAAAAAGAAATACACTTTAAGTTAATAATAAATAATGAAATAGCGATTAACCGATTTTAGCAAATAATCTAAAAGGGAAATACACTATAAAATGAAATTATTTATTAATTAAAGAGTGACTAATAGGTTGTTATTACAAATTGTATTTAATTGAGATATTAGAAATTATTGTATTAAAAAGAAAAGAAGGGGGGGGGGGGATCTAAAATTCTGGAAGGGGGAATTAAGATGATTATTTAACTATATTATCACTGCAAAGTGTAAGGGAGGGATAAAAGGAGAGAAGCAAATAATATATCTATCTATCTATATCAGAGTTTACCCCAGGTTTTAAAAAAGGGCAGAGTGCTGCTGGTGAGAAAAAAGCACCTTTTTTTTATTCTTAAGGGCACTTTTTTATTCTTGAGGGCACTTTTTGTATTCTTGAGGGCACTTTTCAGATTCTTATTGGCACTTTTTTAAAAATAATTATAGGTATTCTTTTGGTTTTTAAAGCTACTTTTGATATTTAAAAGTCAGGGCACTCTTTTTAAGACAACATTGAGTCAGTTTTTACTATGAAAGCAAATTTTTTAATGCTACAAGGAGAAAGGACACTTTTTTTATTGAGGGGCAAGAAGGGTGCTATTTTGTAAAACAAAGGGCAGGCAGGGTGCAGCACCTTTCTGAAACTGTCTGGGGGAAACTCAGCTATATATTTATATATACATTTTTGGGAGGGGTGGAGGGGCAGGGGAGAAGAGTTTGATTAGAATATTATTTATCATTATATACCATAGAGTTGCAATAGAGCAAGAAAATATAAAATGTTGAAACCTTTTAATACTTAACTTTGTGTACTTAGTACAGGGGAAGGAAAATTGGAAAATTTCGAAGTGAGAGGAAGAATTTTGATGAGTGATTGTGTTACAATAATAATAAAAAAAAAAAAAAAACATCAGAAAAGTTTTCAAAAATTTAAAGATTTTAAACTTTGTAAGCTAGGAAGGGGGGGGGGGATGAAAAAAGCAATTTATTTTTTATTTTTATTTATTTTATTTTTTTTTTTTTGGGGGGGGGGGGGGGTGGAGGAGAGAGAAACAGGTTGATCAGATGATTGCTTATTTATCATTTTACAATTGGGGCAGAAAAAAGGGGGAAAGCAAAATTTTGAGAGAGGGGGAAATTAGGATTTTTTTAAAATTAAAAATTTACTGAAATGCAGAAAATGTTCACTCCTAATTAAGAAATAAATAATAAGAGTAAAATTAAGGACTTTTTGCATATTTTGTGGAAAAATAAAAACTTTTAAAAACCAAAAATTACTTTTGAAAAAATTAAGGACTTTCAAGGGCCGTACGAACCTTGGTATACAGTGTATAATTAGAAAGGATATAAACCTAATCAGAAAGCTCCACTAAAGGGTAGAAATTACTTTGTGCCCTTTTGAAAAAATACTTATAGACACGGTGGGCCTGTTAGCTACTACATCTGAAGGAAATAAGTACATAATTATAATTTCTGATTATTTTATAAGATGGGTGAAGTGAATCCTGTGACAAATCTGTGACAGGCTGAGACACTAACATCTGTTTTAGAAAAATATATTGCTACCTACAGTATTCCCGAACAGATGGTGTTACAGGCTGAGATAGCTCGTTTTTACCAGAGTCCATTTTAAAAGTGTATGAAAAGCTGCATATTAAAAAGCATTCGATGACTAGCTATCACCCGAGTACAGACAATGGAACAGGTGAATGGGACAATTATTAGCACTTTAAAGTCTTATATTTTGTACTCCTAGATTATAGAAAGGTTTATGCCGCTATAAGAGATACCTTAGCCCATTTGATACATGGTAGGGATCTAATTTTACCTGTGGATCTCATAAAAATTTTCTGTTCAGAGATCCTATGTAGATACTCGTGAGCTTAGTGAGGACATTCAGTTAAAGTTAGGCAAAATTTTTAACATTGTCAAGTGAAATCTAATTAAAGCTGCAGAAAAGTATAGACAAAGGTCTGCCAGAGATAAAAAATTGCAAGTCTTGGTGCTTTTATACAGGCAAAGCCAGGTTCAAGCAAAAAGCTTTCTTAGTATAATAGACAACCTTATCATATCATATACAACCTGCGATATAAAATACCCGGGTATTTATTTTTAATTGTAAATACCCAGCGCACATACTGGGTAAATATCCATTTTGGGTATTTATTCTTTAACTAAATATAGCTTTAAAAACCCTTCATATTACTATTAGTTGTAAGCGATAAGTGTAAAAGAAAGAAAAATTTAGGACTGTAGGCTTCTTATAACTCTTAAATTTTAAAGTTAAATATTAAATTTAAATATCTAATAATGCAAAAAAGCTGATTTATTAATTGAGAAGAATTTTATTAAAAAGATACTTTTTATTAAATTATATAAAAAGGTACACTTAATATGTGCAATGCCATTTTAACTAATGTATTAATACTACGTAGGTTACTGCAATAAAGGAGACATTCTCTAATCCTCTTCGAAAAACTTTTCTACTTTATACACTCTTTTCACTGCAAATAATTACATATGTTTTAAGTTGAGTGCTATCTAATTTCATGATACCCAATTTCGTAAATAAAGGTAAACTCTCAAATAAATCTGATGGTTTCAAGGTGCAGTCAGGGAAAAAAAAAATCCCTTCATTTTAATCACCCAATTGTCTCATAAAAAACCAAAACAGCAGTTCGACTGGAAATTATGTATTAATCCAATTTACATTAAAAAAGCTTAATGATCAAATTTACATTGTACAAAATTCTGAAATTTTCAATATGAAGACCTAATTTTGACTTCACTTCTTTTTGGCTGCAAAAAACTTGAGACGATAAAAACACTCTCACAGAATCCAGATTCACCTTATAATAGAAATAAATAACTAAAACTTCATAAATGTTTTTAAAAACATATATATTCATTTTATAAAAACTTTACTGAAGGTGTTTAAAAGATTATATTTTATATATACAAAACTGTATTTTCATATAAAACCGAGCACTTTCGAGCAAACACTTGCTCATCATCAGGGTTACAAACAAACACAAATGCACAATGACCAAATTCAGTGAAATACATTGTTTAACTGCTGGAGAAGGGTACAAAACCATTCAAACAAACCCACAGGGAGGGAGAGGGAGGGATGTGATAATTACCTTTCATCTAGATAAATTCTTAAGAGTCTATAACATAATTTGGGAATATTGTAGGATAATGAATCGTTGCATGTTTTACCTTTTTTATATAAAATTTCTATGGATTCATTAATAATTGATTCATAATAGGTTGATATTTAATTATTTTGGCTTGATCAAAATGTATTTTGATTGATTCTTCTTGTTTTAGTCTTGAAAGTGCAGTTTTAGCTCTACTGAACTTAATATCTTAAATATGTTCTTTCAAACAAGTTTTGAACTTCCTTATGGTCATACCTATATAGTCTTTTACTTCATAACATTTTAAAAAGTTCAGGGATATATTTAAATTTGTAAAATTTAGTAGGTTTTTCTGCATATTTTTGGTTATTGTTATTTCAATATTTATATTGATATATTAATTTATTAATAAACCTTTCAGAAAAATCATTATCCTTTGCTATAATTTTAATTTTGTCAACTTCACCATTAATATAACCATTGGTACATACTGAAACTGCTCTATGGATATAAAAACGACCAGGACTTAATCTTATTAAAAACAATAATGTTTTCAAGGTTAATGGTATTTATTATAAAAAAATCTGTCTATAGCCAATTCTTTCAAATTCAGATCTTTTATTCTGTCTTTGTGACACTTAATAAACACAAACTTGATAGGATAGTTAGCAACTCACTTCACCAGTTGAAGCAAAGAACACTTACACAGGTAGAACTGAATCTGCATAGATTTTTAGTTGTTTGATTTGATATAAACAATAAAGTGGAAGATGAGAAGTTAAAACTCAATATGAAAAAAAAGTACAAAGAGTGCAATCTAGAAATTTAATAATCCAAAATATAATAAACATTTGACGTACTAAAAATGTCTTACAGTTGCAGGTCTAGTTTATGTTTTAATTTTTTGGATATTAAAATTATCCAATGTATACAATAAAATCAAATAAAAAATTTTGCTTACAAATTAAATGCGTAGATAGTACTTTTTTGTTTGAAATACATTTGAATACATAAAAAACTCTAAATCATTATGAATATATACCTTTATTGGACTCCCTTTGCTTTAGTAAAAGTAAAATATGTAAAAGTAACTGAATTTTCAATACAAGAGTGATTTACCCTGCTATGAAGAAACCCTATAAATGTTGGAATCTATATATCCTATAAATCTTAGAGGAGCCCTACTCCTCGATTATGAATAACATTTTCTTAATATTTTGATGATTAAATATTTATTGTTGTACAAATATATATATATATATATATATATATATATAAAATAAATAAATCACATATTTTTTAAAAATATTACTTAAAGAGAGTTTCATACCCTCTAACACAAGATATTCTGGCAACAGATAGTTGAGAAGGTCTGATTGTGGATCTTGTGCCGTCACTTCTAATTTCAGCTTCCTCCTATAAAAAAAAATATATATATATATATTTTTAAAAAAAAGTCAATCAATCTATATTAATAAAAGAAAGTTTTGCTCTCTTTCCTTTTGAAATTAAAATGATTTTATCTTTCAAGCCACCTGATTTTATTTTGAAGGCCATCATTTTCTTACTCAAAGTGAAACAAACCACAAAAGAAAATGGAGTACTACAGAGTTTTTGGGCTCTATAAAATTATTAAAAATATATAAGATACAGATTTGAAGATTGGTATATATACACAAACTCATATGCTAATTACAAATTTCTAAAAAAAAAAAAAAAAAAAAAAAAAATCGGCTTGTAAGTTTTTATTTTATCAAAAATAAAAAGGGTTATTTTTACTTTCAGATACAAAAGATAAAAAAAAAAAAAAAAAAAAAAAAAAACAATGCTTAGAAAAATTTAAATTTGCACTCACAAATTTTTAAAACTGTATAAGACAGGGATTTGAAAATTGATATATATATATGCAAAATCCTATTTTATTTAAGAAATAAGGGGGGGGGGGGGGGAAATCAACCAGTAAATTTTTATTTTATCAAAAACCTGATTTTTTTATGGAAAAAGAAATTTATTGTGCTTTTATCCTACCTTGAATCCACAGACCTTAGAAGGGGAGGCAGGGAGGGGGGAGGCTTTAATTTTAATAACTTCAGATCTTGGTTACCACCATTTCAGAATATTTATCTCCAGGAGGGGGGGGGGGGGATTTATTTTCTCAGGTTCTATGAGTCCAATCAAAACAGGCTTTGGCTCATCGCTTATTCAACTCGATTTTCAATACCATTATAGATTTTAGTTCTACTTTCCACCACCAGCAGGCACATTTCAATCTCGAGTCTATGGACCTGATCACAACAAGATTTGACTCATTCAACTTGGTTTTCGATTGTGTTACAGATTTTAGTTCTATCTTCCACTACCAGGGGGTGCATTTATTTTCTTGGGTTCTATGGGCTCAATTTCGATGAGAATTGGTTTATTCAACTCCCTTGGTGCAACGGATACCCATGTTGGATGTTCGTATAGAACAGACTGTGCCCCCTGCCGGCAGACTGTGGAAAGAAAGGATTTTCTGGCATGTGCACAGCACTTTAAGCTAGTAAATAAATAAAGAAATTAAAAGCAGTAATACTATTGCTTTTTTAAATACTAATTGCTGAAATTTTAATTTTTTTGTAATTACATAATTGGTTATGTATTACTTTCTCACAAGCCTAAAGATAATCTCATTTATTATTAGGCATAATCCTTGATTATATTGTATTTGAAATACACTATTTTGTTTTAACATAACGAGGCTTAATAAAGAAATTTTAAGCTGTACTTCCAGATAGATATAAAAATTATATTATGTACAGATATTATATATCTGTGCCAGGAAGCTAGTTTGCCAAAAATGGTTGCCAATCACCAATCATATTTAAGTGTGGGCTTCTGTATCTGGTCCAAAATCACTATAAAACTGCTCGAGAAATATTAAACACATTAAAAGATTTATCTAAACTTACAAGAAAGATTATTGCATTATATAAATCTTGAGAAAAATAAACATAGTTGAACATGGTGTTTTCTTATGTTAAAATTTTAATACATATTTAAATAGATATCTATAGCTTATTTATTAATCAAATTTTACACAAAGAAGATTCTTTGTGGACAAAATGGCAATTTAGCATAAAATTGTGAAAAGGCTGTTCTGCTGCAACATGGTACAAGAAATGCTTTTTGCCACAATCTGTGTAGGTCTTGCAAAACTAATGAAATTTCAGGACATTTTTTTTTAAAATTATGGTTTCGTAAACAGTTATTCACATTCAACAAGAAAACATTTGTTAACATTTATGAGTTATTTTGGTTTTTGTCATACATTTTTAATAGAAACGTAGTATGTAACATGGTGGTTTTTACTATTACTATTTAAATATTTGCTTAGAGGGACAAGTAGATGAAAAACAACAAAGAAAAAATAAAACAAACCTGATTTAGTGTGACAAATTCTGCATCCATTGCAACCAAACCACCAGATGTCTCTTCTTCAAATGAAAGAGGAGTGAATGTAATATGAGATTGACCACTACCAGCTGCTAAAGACACATCTTCGTGAAATACTTGCCTTTCCACAGGATTATAAACTGAAAAGATAAATCATATTTCAATTGTATCATAATTGCAACATAAAATTATTTACTTATAAATAGCAAGCTCAAAATAATAATATAATAATAATAATCACCATCTAAATTATGTCTAGAATTTAAATCTATCCTCGAGAACATGAGAACACAGGGTATTTTCCAATCAAAATTTAAATATACTGCTTCTTGCTATAAAAAACAAACAAAAAAACATAGCTTTAAATGTCAAATAAGTTTAAATTATAAATAATTACAGAATCTAACTAGCATAACAAGCCTAATTCATAAGTTTTTTTTTTTTTTTTTTTAAGAGTTAGTAGTAATTTAATATGAAGGAAATTTAAAATTGAACCTTTATCCCCTTAATAGTACATGCACACACAGTTAAGTTTCGCCAACATGTCCATCAATGGCACAATAATCTTATAAATCTGTCACTACATCCAAATTGCTACTTCTAAAATGTCATAAACACTATTGAATAATATGACAAATAAAAATAAGAACACGCTACTTCTTTATTATTTAATGCCATATTCTAAAGAACTTATAAGGGCATAACATGCTAAGTGACAGTATATATCATTCCACATTAAAAATATATACAATAGAAAATCATATGTATTTTTAAATATGCATTAAACTGTAAGAAATTGAATCATATATATTATCCCATATATAATGAAATCATGACTCAAACAGAAAATTTTGGAAACCTGCCAGCAAAAAGAATGCAAAATAATACAGCAGACTGTATTTGCTAAGACGGGAATTTGTCTAAAACAATATTTTTCTCTGGTAGTCTTATGATTCTGTTCTAGCAAGTTATTACTGTATTTTCCTTTTCTAGATTAGTATAAATGATTACATAACTTAGGCAAAAAATAATTTGGTCTCATAAAATCGATTTATTCTTAAAATATGCAAGAAGAAATTCAAACTTGGGATCAATATTGCCTCACTATTCTCTTTTCAATAGCCTGAAAAAAAGATCTAAACACGATCTAAAGGGAAATAATGCAATTTCTTTTCTTGCAGAATAACACTATATTTTACAGTTTACAATGCATGGGCTTAACTAAAAGTTCTTTTGTCCATGGGACATAATGTACATAGGATAAAAGAAGCTTATCTTATCCAACACACATACACAAAAAATAAGTTGTACCTACGAGAAAGTCTAGAGAATATTAATTATTATCAATGCATTATGTAATATATTAAAATACTGAAGCTTGAATCACTAACCTAATTTGTCAAATACATTATATAGTTAAGACTGTATAAAAAAAGAAGAATGATTTCACATTATTAGATTCAGAATTATATTTCCTTGCTTGAAAGAAAACCCATATCTGAATTTTTAGGAATCTGTTTTAGATTTTTGACATTATTTTCATACCTAAACAATGTTGGTTAACTTGGATAAAACTATTTTATAAACAATTTACATTAAATTGGATGAATTTAGCATAAAAGTTATTGCAATTATTTTGTTTAAGATAGAAGAAATTTGAGTACACTTATACTCCTAATAGTGAAAAATGAGGGACAGGAGCAGGAGACATACATCACTGATTTCATCACTTAGTTCGGAAGTAAAATTTTAACAGATGACTAAAATATATTTCATAATTTTTGTGTTTAATCTTTTTGACATAAAATTAAATAATGGTATAGATATGAAATAGAATTTGTAACTCTTAATGTTTATTGCTTAGAGAAAGTATGGAAGGATAGATTAAAAAGCACAATAGTTAAATTAAAAATTATTGTACAATAAGTAATTATGACTGAGTCCCATAAAAGATTATGTTATGTTTGGCATTTATTACTGCATGTAGTACTAACTTCTATCAATGGCAGATCTGGAGTCTTCAAGGAGAGGGTGATATTAGAAGTTTGGAAGTTCCAATCCGACCCATGATCCAGGTCATGTAAGGGCTAATTTGGTTTATTGTGGGTTGTGTTAACTTCTACTATTTTGCTATGAGCCAGGTTCAAGTTGGGTTGAGTTTTACTTTTTTGTTGTGGGTACATTATTTTGATCTTGATGTATATGTATTGTAGCTAATCCAGTAAGTCTCTCACCACTCATTCATCGTTATAATTAGAAAATAGTTCGAAACAAATATTTGTCTGCGATGTAGTTTTAGAAAAGGACCCTTATTTATTTATTTTTTTATTATTTTTTTTACCAATAAAGGCTGCTTTCAAATATTACCTTTCTGTGTCCCACAATGCAAAATTTTCTGACGCATTTACAAATTATTTTCATTTTTACATGCGATAAATTTTCAGGCATTCTCATCAGGGTTCGCGAACAATACTAAAGATTTTTTTTTTTCATGATTTGGTAGTCAATTCTATAGAGCAACTTATACAAAAAGTCCATTCAAATATCATGAAAATTCAGAAAGATACAGGCAATACAGTGAGCTAATTGATAAATTGGTGAGGAAATCCCATAGGATTATATGGGATTTCCTTTCCAATTTATAAATTAGCTCACTATATTGCCTGTATCTTTTTGAGTTTTCATGATATTTGACTGGTCTTTTTATTTGCTCTATAGTATTGACTACCAAATCATGACAAAAAATCTTTGCTGTAGTTTGTGCTTGCACAGTTAAAATTTATTTCATACAAATACCCATATCTCATCAAATATTCAATATATTAATTGCAGTATACTATTTCTACTGTTCTTTGTCAAGTTTTCAGAAAGTGGTGTTAAATTCAGTTGAAAACTCTGTATGCTATAAACAAAAAACTTTTGAAAATTTCCCCAGAAACATTAACATCTTCACGATTGTACATGCTATTCTACACAAATGCACACAAATATTAAACAGGATCTACATAGTCATTTTCTACAGTGACAGACCATTTTGAGCATTTTCTGTTACTTGGGTGATCACAAATATTATTTTATTATCAAATTAGTATCCCTCCCCTCCTAATTGTCCTCGCAACAAAAACTTCACTGAAAATTATGTAGTCAAACATGTTCTTTACATTCTAGAAGTTCAAGGACAATTCGTAAAGAATTTCTGTAGATATTCGACAAAATGTCTAAAATCGAAAAAATTGGTCACTGCCCCTTAAATTTTGCACATCAATGTATTATGGATTTTAAAAAGGGAAAAAAAATACAGTTTATAGGACAATTCTATGAGGAAATTCAACATGTCATACAAATCAAGGATCAGGATTAAATGAGAAAACTTAAAATTACAAATGAAATAAGAAAAAGTTAAAATGTCTAGATTAAAAATACTTTTTAAATTGATAAGTCACAACAGCAACTAACAATGAAATCTTAAAAACTTACAGCTGTTATAGGAACAATGCTAAAATCGTTGAATAAATACCACTGGTAAGCAGCTCCACCTTTGTGTCGCATATGAGCATTTGGTCCAATTTTAATGCAACTAACAATGTTATCGCGTCCATTATCTTGAATGTCAGTAATGACTGAAACAACAGCAGTTAATTCATAAATTACAGATTCAACATTTTCCTCTTCAGATTCTGCAATATCAGTCTAAAAAAATAAAAATAAACTGAATTATATATATTTTTTTACAATCCATACTTTCAGACCAAATAAAGAACAAAAAAGAAAAAAAAATATTTTTTTTACTAAATGAAACAAAAGTTTCAATGAGCAATTGCAATTTAAACTAGCCCCAATACATTATAAGAAAATATTTGTTAATTTTTGCCATTCCTTTAAAGATTGCATAAGCATCTTAAAAAGAGTAGAAACTTCAATATAAAGAAATAATAAACTACCTACCATAAGTTAAAAATTAAAAAAATCTAAATTTGTAAATGCTCATGAGATTGCATTAACAAACAAACGTCAAATTCTTCAATTTAAAAGCATTTTAAGAAATTTAAAATTGTGTATAGATGGACAGGCCGGCAGACAGATTAATTGTATCTACCTTGCGTATGTGTTTTATGTAACAACTTAGTTGATAGTTTAGTATCAATAATGAATAGCTAATTTGTATTTATTTCCATAGTCATAATTTAAAATTTTGTTTGCATTCTGAAATGAGTTTAAATTCAAAGTAATTACCATAAATGTTTTTAATGCAGTAAAACTTTAAATTTTATTTAAATGTAGGCAGTCTATTTCTCACCAGAGGTTGCTAAAAGCGCAAAAGAAAATTGTGCTAAATCAGTACTACATATTTTTATCTTAATGATGTGATACAGTGAACTAAAAGAACATTTTTATTTAAATTTGGTTAATCTTTTTCTCGTTGGGCATTAACAGCATAACAGGAAGGTAGCTGAATCTCTCCCATATAATTTTAAAATGGAGTATGATTGCTACATGTGAGAAAATATAAAAAAATCCATTTTAAAATTTTAGTTATACATTTTCTCACTAGGGTTTCAATTTCACTGTGGCAAAAACATATGAAAATTTATTAAATAAGCATAAAAAATTAATTTTATTTAAATTTAGTTATTATATTTTCTACCCAGGGGCACCATAAATACAAAAGAAAATTGTGTTGAATCTGTGACACTTATTTTTAACTTCAGTATTGCTATTAAACATAAAAAATCAATTTTAGTTAGATATTTTTACCTTATTTCCTCCCAGGGGGCACTATAAATGAAAAAGAAAATTTTGTTGAATCTGTATTCCCTAGTTCTAACTTAGAGCATAGTTGCAGATCTGCCAACCTTTGAAAATGAAAAATAGTAGCACATAAAATTCAAATTAATCTGGAGGTTGGTTGGTTGGTTGTTGCTTTTTACACTGCATATTTTAAGCGAACAAATACTAATCAACTGAACATATGTGTATATGCCTGTCCACTCCTAAGCTAAATTTCTGAAAGATTCTAGGGCAGTTGGGGGTGGGGGGAGGAGGAATTCCTTTCCCCTGACGAAACTACAGATATTTCTCCGGAGAAAAATGTCTAAATTTGTCTAAAATGTTCTGCATCAGGTCAGGTAAGGCTCGCATGTCCAGTCTGTACTAATTGGTTTTTATTGCAGTTAAGGTTAATCTCATTATTCAAAATATTGTTTCAGATTAAAAACTATATCTATAATAATAAACATAGATGTTTGTCTCTATGTGTGCTGTTTTGTGAAGAGACTGCTGCAATGCGCACAGATCTACAAGATTTGGCAGGAAGGTACCTGTTATATCTGAAGTTACGCACCTTGAAGCCAGTTTCTGGATTTTTTTAATTGACACGTTATTTTAGCGATCCTTTGACGAAATTCATGCTTTCTTGCGCAATCCTTTAACGGAATTCGCATTTTTTCAGCATATCTTTGACGAAACTCATGTTTTTCATCAATCCTTTGACGAAATTTTCGTTTTTTTCAGTGATCTTTTGACGAAATTCACATCTTTTCACCAATCCTTTGACGAAATTTGCGTTTTTTCGGCAATTTTTTGACGAATTTCACGTTATTTTCCGATATCCTTTTACGAAATTTGTGTTATTTTAGCGATCCTTTGACGAAATTCGTGCTTTTTTGCACGATCTTCACAAAATTCGCATTTTTAAACGATCCTTCGCAAAATTTTTCGCTTTTCACACGATTCTTTGACGAAATGTGTTTTTTCAGCGATCTTTTGACAAAATTCGCGTTTTTTCAGGGATCCTTTGATGAAATTCGTGTTTTTTCAGCGATCTTTTGATGAAATTCGCCTTTTTTCCTCACGATCCTTTGACGAAATTCACGTTATTTCAGTCATCTTTTCACGAAATTCGCAATTCTTTTGCGAAATTCACGTCTTTTTGTAGAAAATCGTAGTTTTAGACCGATTTTCGTAGCATCATAGTTTTTAACTCGAAATCGTAGCAACTACGATTTTTTCATAGCAATTAGCAGCTCTGTGGCTGCTAAAATTTTAGTTATGCAATTTCCCACCAAAGACATTACCAGCATTAAAAAAAACCTATCATGTGAATTTTTTTTTCAAAACATAAATTTGCCCATGGCTAAAACATATTCTGAAGATTTATTTTTGAAAAAACATAAAAAATCAGTTTTAACTTATAGCAAATTCTTTTCTGCTGTAAATGGTACCTTGATTTAAAAAAATTTATTATTTAAAAAATATTTTCTGGCAGTCATTTTCATATTTTTCATTCTTTTCTGCTGTTTAGATCGTAATCATCAAGAACTTTTTTTTTTTCTCAGTGTCTTCAGAAAAATCATTTCACTTTTTAAGAGACTTGCACCAGGGTTTTTCCTATGGAAGAATGGTTGATCATGTTTTTTTTTAATACGTGAATGCAGAAAGATGTGTGTTAAAAATATCAAAATTTAATAACTCCACAGCTAAATGCAATCTTCCTCCAGAATGCAGCAACATAAATTTTAAATATATATGGTGTATGCATAATATACATATATCACAGTTTGCGCTAAAGATATTGTGTTAGTATCTTCTGGGGGTTTACTTAAGTTCCCACATCCAATCACCATTTGTGGTTTAGAAAGAGTAGCTTTAAAAATGAAAATTTACTTACCTGGTTCTAGAATTATGAATGAGAAATATTAACATATTGAGAATCATTAACTTTACCCAATAGCAAAATTTAAAAGTACCAAAACTTTTAATTAGTATAAGAAATTAAATAAATACCGTAAATAAATAAGTTATATGTCATTAAATAAACTTTTGGATGGAAATATGTTTATATGATATTGTGTGTCAAACCTACCTGAAGTGGAGAGGTTTGACAAAGTTTATAAAGTTCTGGAGAATAATAATAATAAAAAAAAAATCATTTAGTGCCTTTTCAGAATTATGAAGCTGTAAAAAAGATAGAATACGTAATAAGCTACTTATACAAGGCAAACTGAAATGCTACTATATGTTAAACAAACTACAAATGTTTTAATAAAAAGGGGGTCAGATATCCCTTAGGCATCCCCCTCTATGGCATAAATGAACATTTTTAAGTAAGAAAGTATATGAAAATTTTTAGATAAGTAAATCAATCAATAAATAAATATACTTGATATTTTTTAGTGAAAATATAATAAATATAATTCTTAGACACTCTCCCCACACCACCACAAAAAAGGTGAAACTCTATATGGAAGTGCAAAAAAATAGATTTTTTGGTAGTTTCAAATTTTCGATCAAGTGAATGTTTGAAATTTAAGTTTTTAATTTTAAATCTGCTGAACATTTGAAAAATAAACTACATTAAAAATTATTTAACATCTGTAATATCTCTCAAATTTTAAAAAGGAAAATAACTGATAATTTTTAAGTCTTAATCATTCGCAAAAGAGTATGGCACTGCATTTCCCTAGATTTACAGCATACAAAAAGTAATTCAAATATAGAAACATACTTAATTCTATATGCAAATATTCCATTAAAACTTAGTTTGCAATAAAATTATAATGTATAGAAGGAAAAAAGTCAAAATCAATTCTCATAATTAATACAGGGCTATTAAATAACAGCAAGATTAATATAACACAAGATATCTTTTTAACACAATCAATGCCAAAAAAACATAAGAATGAAAATAAATCTGGCATTTTTATTATTATACTAAAATTATTCAAATGTATCAACAAATAATTTTATGTATTAAACTAGTTTTATATATTTTTTTCATCTTGAAAATTGTTATGAAAACAGAAAAGGCAAAAAGTAAATTAAACTGTTTAAGAGATATAATAAAATATTAGATATAGCTGAATAGATATTTTAAACTTACATCATTCTTTTCACTGTATTCTTTTACAATAACTTCCCCACCTTTTAGTATCAACCTTATTCCTAGAGGAATCCAAGAGGTTTTGGAGAGATCTTCACTTTTATCTGTACTGCAAAGCATTATCATTTTTAGTTAAATGATTATGAATACATTATACACAAACAAATTGTATGAGAGATTTACATACTTCCTATGCTCATGATAATAACGGCAATCGGTTCTTTTACATAAAGCACCATAACGACAATTTTTTCTCCTAACAGGAACATCAGGCAATGTCTTCATAACAAACCCAGAATCAGATGAAGTCATAAGCTAAAATGTTAG
This sequence comes from Maratus michaelseni, assembly GCA_963931845.1. Classification (NCBI taxonomy): domain Eukaryota; kingdom Metazoa; phylum Arthropoda; class Arachnida; order Araneae; family Salticidae; genus Maratus; species Maratus michaelseni. The sequence continues at coordinate 173,500,279 of OZ007596.1, read as the reverse complement.
CAAATTCAGAAAAATTAATGCCAATAAAATAATTTACACTAAACTAAGCAATATTATTTTCACATGATTATACATAAATACTAGTTGTGATCATTAATTACTATTTTATTTATCTTTTTAAGTACACCTTCTATGTAATATTAATACTCATGATAATAACGGCAATTGGTTCATTTACATAAAGCATCTATTACATATAGATCTTCCTAAAATTATAAATAAGAAATACATATTAGTTTCTCAATGCTTTTCAATTTTTATTCAAAATTCAAAGCCAACTTTACATATATTGGTATACTTCTAATAAATTTAGCTAAGATAAAGGAACTTTTCTTTTGAACTTCAAAAGCAAAGGTAGAATTTAACATAATGAAAGGGAATATATTCATGATGTCTTATTACCAGATATTAATAAACCCTTCATATTTCAGACCAATGTCTGTCAAGTTTAGCATTCAGAACAGCTTTGAGTCAACTCGTCAATGACAGTAACTTACAATCTGTGTTTTTCGCAAGTAGATGTTTGCAGAATACAGAAACTAGTTACTCAATCTTTGACCAAGAAATGTATACAGTAGATTGGGACAAAATATGTTTGACAGTAGATCTATGGCAGATCTTTCACTCAGTCACTCTATTGTGTATAACAATCTATGCCACATGTGCTAAGGCTAAAGGACAGTGACGGTAATTCTAGCTGGCATTAGAAAGACAATTACAACATATAAATAACATACACACCAGGAAAATGCAATGTCTCTGATGTCTTTCAAATTCATGAGATGTACATGCCGATTCTCAAATCCCTGTATTTTACATGAAGTGTGTCAAATTATTAAAACATGAAAAGTCAAAATATAAATGCATCATTATACCTGTTAACTGGGTAACGACGAAAAAATTACATTTAATAAATTCATCTTTCATGTCTGAGATGAATTTATTATATTTCTTTAATCATAAAATCATATCTCAGAATAATGCTGAGATGTTAGTTGTCCTGAAAATGTTAATTTCTAATGTACTTAAATTAACTCAATTCTGAAACACAGAAACTTTTTGGATGAACTCTAATCAGAGAGAAAAAACTATAATTTTGATGGGCGCAATAAACACACCTTAATACCTTTATAACGGCAGATCTCTCCACAAAAGTGCATTTGGTGATGGAACAGGATAGAATTATTAAAAATTTTATATTTCCATGCAATTTCCTCTTATAACTGAATGAAATATAAATATAGAAGTGTAAATTACGAATGTAGTCTAGTTTCTTAAAATGTTTTATAATCCTTTACAAATCAGTTTGAAAGGTAATTCAAGTGTTAATGATGGGATATAAAAAGAAATATTCTATATGATTCTGAAGCCTTGGCATGATCAGAGTTAGTAACATAAAGAAGCTATGGAATATTCCTTGTCTATCTTCTTTCTCTTTAAAGTCTTTTTCAGAATATTTCAAACATGAATTCATGTCTTTCTGTCATAGTTGTACAATATTTTAAAATAATAAGAATTGTGACTTTTTCAGTTTTCTGCCAGCATGTAATGGGATTTTGGAAAATGAATATATAAAAAAAAATAATCAAAAATAATCAACTTGAGTAAGCAACGAACATTTTTAAATCTTAAATTTAGTCAGATTTAATTTTCATACCTATACCCATGTTCCAACATTTCATAATAGTACCAGATAGTGGCCAAAAGTACAGTCCCTGGCCAAATTATTAGACGCAGTTGTTTTTATTATAATTTATTAAATATCTGGAAAGATACATGAGGAATTATCCTGAAACTTCAGGAGTGTAAACAACATGATAAACTTCATGTATTTCCGTGAAGATTTTTTCCCGAAACCCCATAAGCGGCCGTCAACAAATTGAAGAAAAACAAATATCTTTTGGATAACCCTGTAAAAACTAATATTGCAAAAAGCATTCAAACTGTAGATTATGATTAAGTGGCTTATTGTAATAATTTGGGTTTATTTTTATGAAGATAGCATGTATACTCGAAGAGAAATTCACGTTTTTATAAAAACAGTCCCATATTTTACCAAGTTTTTTGCTTATAATTTGCAGAGTTTTTAATATAAAAACAAGTTATTTTCAGACAATATGACAAACAAAATTATACACAATACCCTGCAATCAGAATTAAAAAATAAAAATTGTATGAAAAATGAGCAGATTTACTAAATATTGTTTCACTGCGCATGCACGAATTCAATAAAAATATACTGTGCATAATATATTAGCTAAATGTATAGACCAACTTTTATGAAAGTCTCAAAAACATAGCTTGAAAATTCTGATAGTAATCGTCGATAGAATAAGCTCGAATTTCGTTGTTCCCAAAAGGAAACAAAAAGATGAGGGGTTGTATCAAATATAGAATGAGAGACACTTCATTCTTATTATGTCAACTTTCATAAGCTAGTATATTTGGATACAACCCCTCATCTTTTTTCTTCCTTTTGGGAACAGCGAAATTCGAGCTTATTCTATCGGCGATTACTATCAGAATTTTCAAGCTATGTTTTTGAGACTTTCATAAAAGTTGGTCTATACATTTAGCTAATATATTATGCACAGTATATTTTGATTGAATTGGCGCATGCACAGTGTAACAATATTTAGTAAACCTGCTCATTTTTCATACAATTTTTATTATTTTTTAATTCTGATTGCAGGGTATTGTGTATAATTTTCTTTGTCATATTTTCTGAAAATAACTTGTTTTTATATTAAAAACTCTGCATATTATAAGCAAAAAACTTGGTAAAATTTGGGACTGTTTTTATAAAAACGTGAATTTCTCTTCGAGTATACATGCTATCTTCATAAAAATGAACCCAAATTATTACAATAAGCCACTTAATCATAATCTACAGTTTGAATGCTTTTTGCAATATTAGTTTTTACAGGGTTATCCAAAAGATATTTGTTTTTCTTCAATATGTTGACGGCCCCTTATGGGGTTTCGGGAAAAAATCTTCGCGGAAATATATGACGTTTATCATGTTGTTTACACTCCTGAAGTTTCAGGATAATTCCTCATGTATCTTTCCAGACATTTAATAAATTATAATAAAAACAACTGCGTCTAATAATTTGGCCAGGGACTGTATATATGAAATGATATTGCATTGTGTCATATTAAAAATTAATCTTAATAGTTATATCTCTCCAAATTAATTCTAAGTTTATAAGTTACTGATCAAAATTAAATAATTAAATGATATTCCAACACTATAAAAGGAGGAGAAATTCACTAAATATTTAGTTATTACATCAAGATATTCTTAAGGAATATCAATACTATTAAATAGAAATAAAATTATACTAATCCCTAGACCTAGCCTAAAATCAGACACTTTATCACCTATTTTAGAAAGGTAGTGAACACATCACGTTAATACATCATAAATAATGAAATAAATTTTCTTGATCTTTTAAATGCTGGATCAATTTTAAACTTTTAACAATAATAAAAATAGCTGTTTTCCTTAATTATAAAAGTTCTTTCAATTTTTTCATATTATCAATGAAACATTAAAACAAAACATTTAACTTTTCAAAAGCAACATACGCACACAAAATAAATAAATAAATACCTGTAGCTGATTTTTCCAGAACTCAATTTCAGGTTTATTATCTCCACAGTTAAGAACAAGAATATCAGGCAATGATTTTAAAATTTTTGTTTGAATCTAAGAAAAAGAAGTTTTATTTATTAAAATATAAGTTACATTTGCATAAAATTAGGGCTTGAAAATTGAGTATATTTATGCAAGTATTCTAATGGATACTAAAAGTCTTATTTTACATTTAATTACCCCAACATTATTCTGCATTTATCCTAGATTATTGCGATAAATGAATCACTATATTATTCACTAATTTATTCTAAATTTTAAGATTCTAAATTTAAGTAAAAGAAATTTGGGTACTTTTCGGTTAGCCGTGCGCCAGTGATATATATATATATACCAGGTGTCCTAAAATGGACTGACCGATTTTAAAATTCAATAACTTCCAAGCAGTGACAGATTTTAAAAAAATTCTTGCAGGAGAGTAATATAAGATGTCAGAAGTTTTTTTACTGCTGTCACAATAGAAATGCGACATTCATATCCCCCTTGCGTATCCATGTGGTTAATTCCTGTTTTCAGCATTAATTTTAATTATTTTAATAGTTTGTCGTTATTTTCCATTTAAATTAATATTTCCAATCTTAACAATTTTTAATTCCTTGCATTTTAACGTATTATTTATATTTCTACCACTTCTGGTTAGATTTTCGAGTTCCGTTCCGAATGCTATAGTTATCATTTTATAATTCATTCAATTTCAAGTTTTTGATGTCACCATTTTCTAACACTCTCACATGGGAGAAAGATAGTTTAATTCCCCGTGCAGATTGTTAGTGGCGCCGCTCTCTCACTCTTCCCGGGCGATGCGCGTGCAGCCGTTTCATCTCATCGTCGCAGATTGGATCAACCACAGGTCGGGAATCATCAAGGTGCGCTTTTTGCGAAGTTCAGTTGGAGTACAAATCATCTAGGGAAAAGGTGCTCTTGTTTTTCTCCAGGTTCGGTGAGCCACGTGCTCTGCCAAAGCCATGCTGCTTAGCGAAAACCGGCTGTGATCATCTCGGCATTTACAATAGCTTAAGAATAATCGTGAAAGTGGTGTCGTCAGTGCCCTTCTATAATTTGTTCAACTAAAATAAAATATTATGTTTGCTAGCAATTCCTGAGTTATTACATTTCTTGTGTCTCAACATATGAAAAATTGTGGTCTCTAACAAAGTCTGTGCTCGTCTCTTCACGGATGTCAGTAGCACTACTTTCCATCGTTCGTTTTCCAGAAACTGTAAGTACAACTTATTTCCTTATGCTCCTTATCAGGATTTTCTTGGACAACAATTAGCGAATCTTCGAATCTAGCTTTTGATGTCTTAGTACGGTTACATGTGCAAGTTAGGAGTAACGATCCCAGCACGTGGCACGTCGTCTTAAGTACTTTTCAAGTTTGCTTCTATCTACACTATACAGCATGGCCAGTGAAAACATTATGTGACAATTGATGCCTTCGACCAGTTCGCAAGTTGTCCAAGCTTGTTTTTGAAATATAAAAATAATGCAGTGTGATCCTTGTGACCTGTGCATCCAGTTTGATAAAAATCAGTGAATAATTTCTAGTGAAACACGTGTAATAAAGGACAGCGCTCATTTTATTTAATAATTCATCGACATTAACAGCAATTTGCTTTTAAAAATTAAAGAAGAATAGACCAATAATGTGCTTTGAAGATCGTTCTTGTTGCCAACATTGGAAAAATGGCACGAAAAACATCGCGATTGTGGATGGAACTGTTAGTGTTTAAAGAAAATTCAAGCCAAAACTATGATAGCAGCTCAGCATTCCTGTAAGAAAAATATTACTTCCGCCATTTTTTTTTCAACAATAGGTTCAAAATATGTACTGCATGATGTGTGCACAACTCATATTTTTTTGTAACATAAATTTTATTTATTTTGAAATATGGTGTTATTATAATTTAATATGTATGTATCTTGTGTAATATATTTTTTAAGCATCTTTCCTTATATGTATGGCAACATTAAATAAGCAGAAAGCTGCTTTATTTGAAAAAGCATTTCAAAAATAAATAAATAAGAAAACATTCTAATCCTACCTTTATGCAAAATATTACTATCTTGCAAATATATTTCAGTATATATTTTCTAAAATTAAGGAAATTTTAGTTCAAAATAAGTATTATTTTTACTCATGGCATGCAAGAGAAATGTACCAGTTGTTTTAAAACTACTTAAATTTTTACAGAAAGAGGTCACTAATATTCTGTTTTATTTCAATAATTCATAAAACACCTCAGCACTGTGTCAATATTACATGAAAATTTTATAAAATATAAAAATTTCAATAATAATAATAATGATAAAAAATGATTTAAATTCACTTCTTTAAAATTATTACCGCATGAATCATTGTTCTGCTATATTTTTAATTGACCAATTTAGTGTGTATCATAATTTTGTTTATATGCAAATAATGGTTCTTGTTCACATCATAGTGCTTATCATAGGTAATATCATAAATATTATCATTCAATTGTTTATTAGCACAAAAATTTATCTTATTAACACGTCTTTTGATCAGTTGAAGACACATGAAATTTCAATTCACTGTCCTAGGTTTGCACTAGTAAAAATTCACATATTCTTCATTAAGTTTACTTAAGGTTTTTTTTTCTTCCTAAATTTTTATCATCAATAGTTTTTTTTCCATGTTTCTATGTTATACTTAGTAACATTCATCTTTAATTGCTCATGAGTACTCTGAATCCTTTCATCTGATTATTTCATGGCCAGGAATAATCTGGTAAAAGGTATTTTCTTATCATTCATGCATAGTTACACATGCTAGGTATTGGATGGTCGAAGGTAGCGAAACTACAGTAGTCACTATTTTTTCTAGTACTTTGTAGTGTAGCACACTAATTAAAAAAAATGTAGTGTAGCAAATAGCGCAATACAAAAAATCAGTAGTTTGTAGCGAGTTTTCACGCTATTTTAAGAAAAAATGCCATTCTTCTAATCACTAGATCATAACTCGCTTCTTTTTTACGAAATGCGTGCTCTGCAGCAGTTTGTGAACATCAGCGACAAATCTCAGTTGCAGTGTTATAAATTTTTCCATTGACTTTTGTTGATAAAGCAAAAAAAAAAAAAATTGCTTACTCACCAAAAGAATAAATTTTCCTGCGGTCAACACTTTGTTTATTAACACTTTCTTAAATCTTATGTTTTAATGTGTGGTATCTTCTTTTAGAATTAAAATTTTGACAGAGAAAAATAAAATTGAACTGCCTGTTCAGCATATAACCAGTATTTTAAAGTTATCTAGTGGTAATTACACTGTAACTTGTAAACTTTGAACATTTAATAAGAAGTTGTCAGTTTCAAAATCATCCGCTTTGAGCAGGAAGCTGCACATAGAGGTGAGTTAGCATTTTTGAAATTAATAATTACTGGATCGCATCTCACACCGATTATCTAAAGCCTACGTATAATCATTAAAAAGAATAATTCCAAATTAAGATTTCTAGTTAAGGAAATATTCTCATTCAATTGTTTATTACCAAAAAAAATTGATCTTATTAACACGTCTTTTGATCGCTGTAAAGTGTTTGTTCCATGCATGCATAAAATTAATTGAAAGCATATTCTTTTCTTCCAGATTACAGTAGATAAAAAAAAAGCCAAAAAATGCACAACTTTATTTTTATCAGGAATATAGAGTATAGTAGACATCTATATAGTCCTGATTTTTATGGTTATTTTATTTTAGCCGCACAGGTTCTTTATCACCAAAGAAATTTATTCATAATGTTTTATAGTTGATTTGATATGATCAGAACACAAACTTGGTTTTTCAATACTTTTGATACTAAAATACGCATCTAGAGCTATACGCTCAAATTAGCCTAGTTATAAATTTTTGCGAAGTTTATAATGATTAGTGCTCGATATATTCAATATTAAAAATTGGGTTAATCTCAGAGGTCGTCTATAAAGTTAAATCATTACAAAAAAATTTAATACTTTTCAACGGAAAATAACATTAGTATTAAAAAACCTTAAATAAATCAATTAAAAATTCTATCAAATACAAATAATTAACAGTGCTTTTACATCTATTAAGTTTTCTGAGATTAGTCACCTTTTTGATAAATTATGGTCTCTCAAACTGTAGTTCAGCTGATTTTTTAAGCATAACTTAAAAATTATTTGCCAGAATATGATGAAATTTTATAAAGTTTAGAAGTTTTTTAGAACTTCTTCTAAAATGGGTTACATTATACAGTACAGATATTTACAGTTCTTTCGAATATTAATTTCCTATTTCATATCATACAATTATAGAAATTAGATACAAGGGATTTTAAAACTTTCAGTCCAAGTTACTTGAAACTTGGTATATGGTCACAAATTTCAAAGTAGATTAAAAGTTTTTTTTTTTTCAAAATAGAGTGTTGACATTGAAAGTTGCCATTGACCTAACATTTCAAAAGGAAGTCCTGAATATTTTTTTAACAAAAAGACTATATATTTGAATATTATGAGTGTATGTGTGTTTATTTCTATACAAAAAAGATAAAATTGATATCAGAGATATAATCCTAGACCACATTTCCATAACTGTATTAAAATATGGATTAATTTTCTTTCACTTCGGTTTCGGGTATAAAGATTTTGAAGTTCAAATTGTTTTCAAGTTGACGATTTTTTTTTTTTTTTTTCCTGGTTTGGGTTGGGTTGCGAGTTGACTTTAAGCAGAGTTTTCAATTTCAGATCGGGTACACAACATGACCCGACTAATTCCATGCCCTCAATTTTGATTGCAGATTGATGAATCTTTCAACAAAATGTAAAAGTAGCGAAGTAGTGACTACTTTTGAAAAGTAGTTTGTAGTAGCTACTTTTTAAAACAAGTAGTTGTTATTAACTACATTTTTATTAGTTGTAGCTTGCTACTAAAAAAAGTAGTTTTTCTGACCCCTGTATGTATATATATATATATATATATATATACACACATACATACATACTGTACATACAGATATACACATACATATGTACATGTATATATATTTCACTGGCTTCCGGCTAACCGAAAAGTACCACAATTTGCATAATTGAATTAAAAAAAACCTCTTAACTGGAATACTAGTATATGAATAACTTCCTATTTTTGAAATGAGGGAAGGGGGGGGGGGGTGTCTTTGTAATCCTAAATCATATATTAAAATGTTTTCAAAATAAGGTTACTGCATTTTACAAATAAAATTGTTTCACAGTGTTGGGATTGTTTCCAATATTTATTTAATTTTTTTAAAAAAAGGAAATTCACTAATTTATCTTAGATTTTAAACAAAACTACTTTCAGAACTTTGGAAAATACCTTTGTACATGACAAATAATTGCTTTAATAAGTCTTGATACATATATATATGTTACAGTTCATGTAATCAATCCAGTTAGCATTAATAAATTGGTAATTAATCTTATCATATATATATAATAGAACATAATATATTTCAGCATCTTGAATTTTATGAATTTATACAGATCTGATAGCTACAATATTTTCAAAGAAATGGGAATTGATAGGTTGAATTAATATTAAATTTCACTGTAGGCACACTTTTTTAATACTCATTAAACAACTAACAATGAAAATATCAATAATAGATTATTAAAAAATTCATACATGAAATAATAAAATAACTAATATTAAAATATATTTAAAAATGTTTTTATGGTTGTATTTAAATTAGCAAATGTATTTTTAATTTCATGTCTTATTTAAACAAGGATACCAAATAGAGATCCACTAAAAAATAAACCTATAAGATAGTTTTTCTGTTAGAAAAATTGTATTGATATAAACACGCAAATAAAAAAGTTTAATTTTTTTATCAACTACTTATGGAACATAATTGATAGACTTAGGGACACAAGCATTCCTGACATTTTCCAAATGACCTCTTGAAATTTTTTAGGGTATTAACAAACTTCAAATATTATATATATATATATATATAATATATATGTATTTAATACCTTTGAATATAACGAGTTCATTTATATATTACTCATTTCTTATCCAATACTGAAACTCAGAATCTAAACTCTGATTGCCATACTACATATTATCACATAACCATTTGCATTATGCTGATGGCATCTTTCTGATACACATGTTTCAATATTAAATACTATATATATTATTAAAACAATAATTCTAACATGAGCAATAATATATTTGAAATAACTTGTGTATTTTTCAAGATTGGAAATATTTTACTACTACTGAAGATGATTAACTGCCAAAAGTAGTAAAATCTTTATTTCACAATGTATATTTTGCAATATAAAACATCTAAAAATCTTAATTTTTTTCCATTTAATATTCTAATTTAACTTTAATGGTTTTTAAAGTGCTTCACCAGAATTCTCATTAATTTTTATTTTATTTTCAAGCAAATTCAAAGTCAAATTTTAAACTTGCCTAATTGGCTTGGAAAATATATGATGATCTATTATCAAACTCCGATTGAAATGTACACACAACTCAAAACAGAAACAAAAGTTTATACGTTATCAATAGAATTATTTTTCTTTAATGAATTAAAAATTAATTTCTCACCATACTAGTAAAACGACTGCAATTATCACAGTATGCTGTTATATGATGCTGGACAGTTAAACTTCTTTGAAGAATATCAATAAAAGAATACTGCTGGTTTACATCTAAAGAAAACATATTCTCATATTATTTATAATAATTTAAGATGTCTATACAAGATTTACAAAAAGATGGGACAAACTTAAGAGTCATGCAGAAGCACACTACAAGTTTTGTATATAATACTACCCAAAATAAAAGCTATCTCAATCCAATGCAAATTGGGATTTTTATTTATAATATTATTATTATTATATTATTTATATATTACTTTTAAAAAAATCAAAAAGGACTTGCTTTTTTTTAAAATACATACAATGACATAAAAAAGTGCTGGGACCGCACAGTAATTCAGTCAATGACACTATGCAATGTCAACTAAATTTCAAAATATGCAGTGTCTAGTTCAGTGAAAATTAGATGTAGATTGTTTTCAGTTAGTAAACTGTCAGCAGTTAGTAAATCTGTTGAGATTTTGTAAAAATATCTTCATTTTTGTTAAAAGTTATGAACAAAATATCTGTGTTCAAATCAGAGTGACATATCCTGTATGATTGTGACTGAATAGATTGTGACCTTAGGTTTTTTACACTAAAATTGCTTGAAATGTGTTCAACTACTTCTTAGAGTGTCTACTAAATCAGAGAACAAAAAGATTTCTCCAACTTCTGATTTTCATTACTGATGACACATGAATATAAAATATGGTGCTTGTTGGGTTTATCGGCAACTATCTATTACACCATCAGCAACCATCAATTATTTTTACAAAATTTCCTGATTTATCCCCCTGATATTCCTGACCTTTCGCCACCCTGTTTAAGAGTTTGTCTTTTTTTTAAACACTCTGCATACATATATTTTACAAGAAACAGAAACAAAAAACATAAAATGTGAATAAATAAAGGAAACAAAAATAATAGTAAACACCTTGAGACCGGGAATCAGGATATATTAATTGAGTTAGAAGTGTAGTAGTTTCCTGGCAAGTTTCACTTCGACATCTACAACTATTACAGCTGAAAAGCTTTGCACCAAATAACAGTGATAAAATAGATTTATTTCTAAAATTAAATGAAAATCAACAAATTAGTAAATATTTATATACATGTATACATTGAAATTAATAAACAGGTAGATAAATAGAAATTAAGAAATATTTTGATTTATATGTAAAAATCCACATAAAAATTGTTAGACACTTAGAAATTGGCTTATAAGCTTATTAACTGATAGACGCTCATAAACTGATTATATCAGGAAATTATTAAATCACAGAATCAGCACACATGATTTTTTTTCTCTCTTGGAAATGTTTTGTTTGAGATGTATCAAATAAATGTAATAATTAGTTTACTTTTTAAATAATATTTTTGAGAATAAGAAGCACTTACAGGGATGAAAATATAGTCAATATTTGATATAGTATCCCCTAGTTTTGTCACTCTATAGCACAAAATTTCTATGGTCCAGGCCATTGAAATAGCATTTTTATGTAACCCAGTTTAGTGCACCACTTTGGGCATAACACCTGAATGCATTGGTCCCAAAATTATGATGTCATACCTAGAATTGACTGCAGCAAGTACTCAAAAAAAAAAGAAACATGCAGTATTTTTTAAAAAGGGAAAGGGGGGGATGTATAAACAAAAAGAAAAATATACATATCTATTTACAATTATTAAAATTTTTATTAGTTATGTATTTAATATATTATTTTTGACAGAACAAATATTTGCCAATATAAATTTCTCTCCATACTTTCAGGAATCTTTTTTTTTTTTTTTTTTTTTTTTAGATTTTGTCCGATTGATAAAAAGCAAATTCAAAGGCATCCGTTTATTTTACTATCCACTTCATATTATAATAAAAACTAAAAATGAATATGGAAATTTTTAAATAAAACAAATTAGAAATATTATAATATTTTATTTATTATTGATCTTAAGATTTTAATGAAGTAAATGTAAAATGAACAGAGACTGAACACAGCAAATCATGATATACTTTTCAGCAGCAAATCATAAGCAAAGATTAAATTTTAACAAAAAATCAGATGGAATATGTTGTACTGCAAGCAGTAATCAGAATGAAAATTGAGTCCTCCTTCAAATTCAGAAGAATATTGGATTTGTATCTCATTTCTGATAGGCAATTTCACTGATAAAAGTTGTCAGAGAAATGCTAGGGATAGGGAAATAGCAGAAAAAGGCTAAAAATGAAAGATTTAAAAAAACAATCCATGGAAGATTTTCCATCCTTGTTCTATGTACATTAGGGTGGAACGAAAAAACTTTTTTTTAAATTTCAAAATGCTATAGTTTTCAAAAGTTGCCTTTGATCAAAATAAAGACGGAAATTAAATATTAGCGTAATTCGATTATGTTTTCAGGTGCCGCAAAAATGGTAAACTTTAGGTTTTTATTAAAATTTTGACAATTTTCGCAGTTATGTAAAAAAAAAATATATATATATTAATAATTTCAAAATGCTATAGTTTTCAAAAGTTACTTTTGATCAAAATAAAGACGGAAATTAAATATCAGCGTAATTGGATTATGTTTAGAGGTGCCGCAAAAAGGGCAAACTTTAGGTTTTAATTAAAATTTTGACAAATTTCACAATTATGTTTAATTTTTTTTCAATAGGCTATAGTTTTCAGAAGTTGTCTTTAATCAAAATAAAGATGGAAATTAAATATCAGCGTAATTGGATTATGCTTAGATATGTCGCAAGAAGGATTTTTATTAAAATTTTGACAAATTACGCAATTATGTTGAAATTTACAACTGAGTACTGAATACACTTGTAGTAAAAAAAAAAAGAAAAAAATACACATTGCTTTAAATCAGATAACATTACATTTTAATTACAAAAATAATGAAACATAAATAGTATACAATGAGGTAGAAACAGAACAAAGTTCAGAAGAGAACACTATACTATACCATTTTTTTTATTGCCCCTACGTAAAGTGTCTCTGAAACCTCAAGTAATCAAAATCATAGTCAAATGCGCTTGAAATTGCGATTTGTGACTGCTATTTGCAATCGAACTTGAGTATCAGACGAAATTGCTGCAACAATTCCAAGCGCTGCTTTGCAGGATATTGGTCTGATTAGTGATGAAGAAAGAAGTATGACAGAAATGTATTGACAGAATGAAAATTAGATAAGAACAAATAAAGAACCGAAAAAGATATGTAGAAGAAACTGTAAAACTAGTTTCAGAAAGTAATTGTTTTTTTATGTAAGAAAAGACAAGACTATTGTGCAAGACAAGAAAGGAACTAAGTATTATAAAATAACTGTTATTGAAGAACATATATCACTTGTTCCAGAACTTGGATCAAAACTTTCTAGACAGTAAAATCGATTTCTGACACTGGAAAAGGTATAAAAGACAACATAATGACATTTTTCAATGGCAACAACCAATACTTAAACATTACTGCAATTGGATATGATGGAACTTCCTCGAACATTTTATTGAATAATGGTGCGATTGCTTTATTGGAAAAAGAATTATGAAAGCCACTGTAGTGCTTGATTTGTCTTTTTCATGCAAATGAACTACCCGTTAGTCATCTATTTTCTTTCCTACATGGAAAAACTAAAATTCCAAATGAATTTGGAGGGAAAATAAAGAAGCAACTGGAGAAGTGTTATGAACTTCCAGTGACTGAGTTTTCACCTATTGAAAATAACATTCCATTGCTAAAATTTAAGGATAATTTAAGTATGGACCAAATATATTTGTTAGAAATGTGTAACACAATCTCCGTTAGAAGTTGCTCTTCTGATTTGTCTATGAAGAAACCAGAAAAAATTTGTCATTCACCATGCCTTACCTTAGCAAACAGAATAATTAGTTTGCACGTGGGAACAGAATATCCATCACAAAATCTCCAGATACTGACTGAGTACATTTTGAAAGTGTATGCAACTGTTTGATTTAACATAAAGTTGAAACCATCTTCTATCTATGGACGAAGCACTTGTGAAAACATGTCAGCTATTTACGTTACCTAAATTACACTCCTAAAATTGTAATTGATCCAATCAGCCAAAGATATGCATACTTTGCTGCACATGAAAATGTCCTCCATTGTATGCTATCAGGTGATAGAAGTCATTAAGGAGTTTGCCTTACGCTGAATTGTTAAAAGCAGGGCCTGGAAATAAAGTTTGCATCAAAAATTTTTTAATTCCTGTATGTATAAACTTTGATGTCACGGATTATACTGATATGATTCAATGGCATGATGTTAAAGTAACGTAACCTGCTATGACTATGTATATTGCCGACGACAAACTAAAGCAGTAAATAAAGCAAGCAGAAGAACCTGATCATGAGAGTCATCCTTGTCAGTTTGCAGCACTTCTGCAAGAGATGCATTGGTAAAAACCAAAATTAATTTTCAAAAGATCATGCCAAGATTTGAAATAAACAACAACAAAACAATCCAAAGTGTCAGTGGGATTATTATGGACCATGTGTGATTACTATGGACATTAGAGAAAAATTAATGTTTCTTAAAAATAACGTTTTGCCTTTAAAAACAATATACAGTCAAACCTCTTTTAACGGACACCCTTATATACGGTCAGCCCTCTCTTGTGGCCAAATTAAAATTCCTCAGCGAACATTAACCTCTCATTATAACTAACAATCTCCTGCAGTCACCTCACTTTTTCAGACATTTTTTTTTTTTGGTCACATAGGTGTCCGTTAATCAGAGGTTTCCCTTATTTAATGTTTTTCTAAATAAGTGTGATTTGTTTAACTAAGATAAGATAATTAAAGTTTACATTTCTTTCATTTCAGTGGTTTACTATAAGAATATGTTACTGTAAAATTAATAAAAATTAATATGGTAAAAATCACTAAATTCTACAAAATAATTCTTTCTGTAATGGCATCTAAAAATTCGTAATACATAGAATGTGCAAGTTTTCTGCAAAAGTATCATATTTTAAATATTATGTTTACAAAATATATTTATATTATTTTAATGATCAAGAAAAGAACTTTTTTTAAAGAAGGCAATTTTTATCGTTTTTTTCATAGAAAAGTCATTTTTGAAGCTCTTTGCGGCACCTGAAAATATTTGAGTACAGCAACAAAATTTCGTATTCTTCATTCTAATCCCAAAAGGCAACTTTTGCTGACTATAGCAAATTTCTAACTGAAAAAAAAAATTATTAACCATTATTTTTGTTCCACCCTAATGTACATAACCCGATTTTTTTTTTTTTTTAAATTAAAAAACAACTAAAATTGTGCCAATTTTTAAAATGTATATACAGTCGAACCCCGCTATAGTGAACTGTCTACAGACCCAGAAATATGTCCACTATAACCGATGGTCACTATATCCAAATTCTTTAAACAGAAGATATTTTTTTGCATATGATTGTTATTATTGATTTTTTAGTATATGATGTATTGTTAAAAATAATGATTGCTATAATACATTATTTACTTACAAATTATTAATTAATTGAGTTGACATTAAATCAAATATTAAAAAAAAAATAAGTTACTTACTAAAATTTGATTTTATTTTTACATTCTATGGAAGAAATTTGTGATTATTGATTGAATGCAGTTTGATTTTATGTAAAGTTCATCAATTTTCTTATCAACAATTAGCAAAGAATCTAATATTGTTTGGTCTACATTTTTTGCAGAAAAAAATATATTCAGGATATTCGCTGCCGATTTCACTTCCGAGATAGAAGGTGCCAAAATTTCAAATTCTTCTTCAATATCGTCTTCTAAGTCTTCTTCAACATCGTTCTTTTGTTTAACTTCAGATACAATGTCATCATCTGTGGGGGTACCAGAAGTGCTCAGTAATGTCCCTTGGAAAAAATGTTCACATTATGCTTTTCCAGCGACAGAACTATTGGTAAGATTTCTTCATCATCTTTGTCCTCCACGTTAGCATCTTTTCCTTCCCACAACACATCTTTCGAAAGACCTGCGCGTCGGAAACAGTTGTGGATTGTTGCTGATGTCACCCCTCTCCATGACTTTTCCAACAAAACAACTGCTTCCAAAAGTGAGATGTATTCCGTATTGTTCTCTTCATAGTTCTCCAAAATACGCATCACTAGCTATTTCCTGTAGTGGGACTTCAGGCTGCAAATAACGCCCTTGTCCATGGGCTGTAGCACAGAAGTCGTGTTACGAAGCAAATAAACGAGCCTAATGCATTTCATATTGTCTAAGTGTGGATGAGCTGTGCAATTGTCGACAAGGAGAATTTTTGTTTTTGTTTCAACAAAAAATGATTGTCCCATTGTCGAAGTTGTTCTTAAAAAAACTGGAAGTCATCCAAGATCTTTGATTAGCTTTGTAATTGACGGGCAGTTTTTTAACATTTTTAAAACACCTTGTCTTTTGAGATTTACGCAAAACAGTTAATTTTCACTTTCCTGATCCGTTCATATTTGCACATACAAGAACAGTTATTCTCACTTCCGAGAGCTTACCTTTTGTGCACTTTTTTCCTTTAAATTTTAACGTCTGATCGGGAGTCATTTTGTAAAATAATCCAGCTTCGTCATCATTAAAAATATCCTTCTCTTCATAACTCTGGATTGCATCCGGCCACACTTGAGCTTTCCACTTTTCCACATACGCTGCACAAACACCTGCTGCTTCACCAACAATCTTTACACAAGAAATATTGTTCCGTTTTTTTAACCTATCCAGCCATCCATTAGGGTACACAAAACTGTTTTCTCCGAATTTTTTGGCAAACTCATTTGCTTTAATTTGAAGCATGGGCCCGGTCACAGAAGATTTCTATCCCGCTGAATGGGGAACAATTTTAATACAGCTTCTTCCACATTTTCTCTTTCAGACCGACGTAGTTTCTTCGAAGAATCCAAATTTTTATTGTGTGCAGCAAGAGTCGCACTGCGATTTTTCCAAATGTTCGAAACTGTAGATTTTGTCAAGTAAAATTCCTTGCACAATGCCGATTGATTTGTTCCATCTTCAATACGTTTAATTATTTTAACCTTATCATCAATTGAAAATGCTTTTCTTTTCAAAGAATTCGCCATTTTCACAAAATTTTCAGCTGCTCTTGAGAAAACGTCTTCTTATCTCAAATCAATCAAAATAATAATGAAAAGAGACACTGTAAAACGAGGGACATTCTTGGACTGTTCCGATTACAGCGGGCGGGGGACGAAGTTAGCAAGTGAACACCAGAGCTTATTCCTAGAATTAGGGAGAAACAAAGAAGAGAGGTTTGTTTCTGTAATAGGGAGAGGAGGGAAAAAGAAGCTTGTGCTGTTTAGGCGATGAGCGTGAAAGAATGAAATTTGACACAATATAAAGCCATGTCATCATTTGCAGTCACAACTAGTGCAAGTTTAAAGTTGGAGAACTGAAAAAAGAAATCTGGGGAAATAAAATGAGTCCACTATAAATGAACTACCAAAATCTCAGCTGTCCACTATAAGCATATAAAATAACATTAGTTAAACGGGAGTTTGCACGGGACCAGCAAAAAAGTTCACTATATCCGAGTGTTCACTATATCCCAAGTTCATTATAGCGGGGTTCGACTGTATAATGAGTTCCTCAAAAATATTGGTATCTCAGAGATCTTTTTCGAAGGAGAAAATGCAGAGGAAAGCTTTTCTAAGTCACAAATAATCTCTTAACTGAAATTAAGAAAGTTAACAATACTGAATTTAAATGGAACTGAATATTACCAAAAGCAAGAATCAAGTTACCAGTAATAATTTTCAGAACATAAGAAAGATCATTTACATAGATATTAGAACTGACAGAACTTTTGTTTTCATAAAGAAAAGATCTTTGTAGAAAATATTTTAAAAAGAATAATATCAAAACTTGAATTATTAAATTCAAACCAATAAAGTATACATTATAGTGATATTTTAAACTCTGTACTTGAATCTACAGAGAAAATTAAAATTAAAAAGCTTATGAATAATAGTTGACAATTAAACTTAATGTTAATTATGCAAGAAACAAGTAAAAAACTTACTCTGAATTATTATCTTCTGGAACATTAGATATTTCTTGAGTTTCCTTAAAAAAAGGGAGAAAAAATGTTAACTATCATTTTGTTGTTGTTTTTTGTTTGTTTGCAAATAGGAAAAATTGAATAATCTAAGCTGTATACTACATTTTAATATACTATACTGCTATTCACATATACTACTGTGTTAATAAAAGAAAATAATGAGTACAGTAGAGGACCTATTATCCGGAATTCTGAAATCCAGAAGGACCCGAAATCCAGAAAAGAAATATAATCAAAAAATTCCAAAATTTTTATTAAAATTTTGTATCTTCTGAAATTTTTCAAAAAATTTACAGATTTCTATTTTTTTTTTCTTCAGTCCATTGTTTCAATGTGCAACCACTAAAATAAGTTATTTCAGTTTCGGGCGAACATGCATTTTGTCAAATTTTAGTTTAAAATTAATTTATATTACGATTCGTTTTTAATCGCCCAAACCCCTTCATTTCAAAAGTATATTATGGCTACGCCATTGTGTTATATGAATACACATATGATAGGAGAGTCCCTGTTTATTTTCTTGTATCTTCCCTCCCTTCTCAGACATTCCAGAATGGTCTATCTGCTCATGGTTTCTAAATTTTTTTCTGACAGAATTTGCGAAAACGGTTAAAAATTGTCGTATAAAAAGTTTTCCTGCATAGTCAAGTCAAACAAAACCACCCAAATTTTGCAAAAAAAAAAAAACAACAACAAAAAAAAAAAAACCATTAAATTTGTGCTGCAGTTGACAAATAACATGACAAAGTTAAGTAATACAAAACAAAATGCAAGTGTTGCCAATTTGAAAAAGCAATGTAATGCATATGATTGTTTCAATTTTGTTATTTTTATGTTTTTTAAAAATACCGGCGGAATTTCTGGGAGGGGGGGGGGGGGAAATTATTTAAGAAATAAGATTTATTAAAAATAATCTATCAAATATTTTTATGTAAATTATGTAGCTGTAAAGAAAAAAAAATGTAGAGCTTGTACATAGAATATTAGTTACCCATTTTATTTTTTTATTTATTCATTGTTATTGAATGCAGGAATTTTTGTTTACATAATTTAGAAACATTCAAAACATAAGTCTGATTCATATTCTACATGGGATTGTTTTAATTTTGTTACTCTGTTTTTGAAAAATTTCGGGGGAGGGGGAGTTCCAAATTTCGAAAGGACCCGAAATCCGGAAAATTCCAAAATCCGGAAAGCCCTCGGTCTCGAGGATTCCGGATAATAGGTCTTCTACTGTATTTTGAAAAAGATATCTTGCATATATTTAAAAATTAGTCAATTAAAAGATAAAACTTACTTCAGTTATTCATTATTCAAAGTTTTATTTTTAAAATAATGATATAATCTCAAATTTTCAAAGAAAAAAAGTTCTTGCTACTTTTTTTTTTAACACTTTAAAGTTTCTTTTCAAAATAGGAAATGTAGAGCTTTATTTAAAATTTTTTATTTTTAAATTGAATTTTCTATTTGCTAACACCAAAGAGAAAACAATCTAAAGCAGAACTACTTCTACTTTAGTCATGGTACATTCATTAAATACTTTAAATAGCTAAATTGTTTCAACTTTAACAGTAAACAACAAAATATCATATAATAAATTTTATGCAAATCAAAATTATTTTTGCAATGCTTTTAGGTTTTCAATCTGATTAGTCCGAAAGCTTTTAATTTAAGAATATTGAATCTTTATTGAATCCATTATTCTTCAGAATAAAATGTTAGGCTTATATGTTGCATCTTTTAAATTATGTAGTACTTTTCTAATGCAACTCTTTTCTGATAAATAGATAAATTAAAATTTAAAAATATCAGCCTCAGTTTTCAGTCATAAAGAATGGATACTTTTAAGGAAGTCTTCATGAAAAATAATTTACTTTTAGGATTTTTTTTTTCTTTTTTAGTATAAATTAATTTTTAAAGTAAAGGTGACATTGATAATTTACATACAAATCAACAATTACAAAATAATTCTTATATAATAAATTACTGAAACACAAATGCTACGAATAAATTATAGGAAGGAAATATTAAAATTGCCTTGTGCTATTTATGCTATATAGAGTGAAACCCCCAGTTATTGACACCTATTTAGTAACTGACACTTCAGCAGAAATCTAACTCAAATAAGCATTTTCTTGTAAAAACCTGCAAAGTAATATCATCTAGTGGTAACTTATTTGTCTTAACTGTTATAACTTATTTTTCAGATTTTGGTTTTTTAAAAAAAGGGATAGTGTCAGTTGCTGGAGATATTGACCATATTTATGACAAAAATTAATTTTTAGTAATAAAAATTATAATTTTTTCAAAATTTTGTCAACAATAATTTTTTAATGTATCTTTACTATACTTTCAAAAACAAAGATAAGTATAAAATAGATTTAAAACTTTGTAATAGTGATTTGAAGAAGAAAAAATCCTTGAAGTATCAGTTACTGGAGGTTTCACCCTATATATGTACACTATATGGCCATTAAAAATATACTAGTCAGATTCTTCTGCAATTTTAGGATTAAAAAGAACAGGTTTGACTTCATATTTATCAATGTCGATTTTATAAGGAGGACAATTAGGGGGCCAACAAAAAATTAAAGAAAAAAAATAATACTTGGGATCACCCTGTAAAATAAAATGCACAAAATGATCTATCGCTACAGAATATACATAGGCAGACATTGTACAATATGTGTATTCATTTGAGTAAGAATAGAATGTATATTAATAGAGATATAGCGATTAAAAAAAAAAAAAAAAATCTTGCATGTTTTTTGCTTACCATACAGGGTTTTTAACCAAATTTAACGCCAGTTTCAGAAAAATTGACAAAATGTAGTAGAAACAATATAGTGCAATTGGAATATAAATATATTAAATATTTAAGGAAATGTGGGCAGTTGTATAAAATAATTTTTATCTGCACATGCGCGAATGATAACAAGGAACTTTTTGCATAATTTAATAGTCAACTCTATGGAGCAATTTATTAAAAAAAATCAGTCAAATATCATAAAAATTCAGAGAGATATCGGCGTTAGAGTGAGCTGTTTTTTAGTTTCTCACTGAAACTCGCTGAATGATAACGGATTGTACACAAATTGTCATTTTTAAGTTATCTGACAGCATTCGGAGCAAGTTTTTTAAAAAAGCTATTTAATTATAGTTTACGGTTATGTTTACGAAGATTTTGACTCTAAACTACGATGAAAAGGAAAATATAGTCCATACATTGATTACATTTAGGTAAATTGGGGAGTTTATGGTAAAATTTTGTGAAATTTAGCCCAATACGCAAAACACTCTACAGTAAATTCTATAGCATATATATGTATTTTCTGTATACATGTAATTTGTATGACAGTGGTGAAGATAATAAACAAAAATCTAAGATATGTTATACATTTTTTATGAGTTATGAATCAATAACTTGCAATTTGATTTTTATAGTGATATTTCAATAGCTTTTTGAGAAATTACGTTTTGCATATGGAATTTTCACGGAAAAGTGCATTTTCCATAAAATACATTTATTTAACTGAAACATTTACTTAACTATTTTAAACTTTATTTAACATTTACTTAACAGTTATGTGAATTGGAAATTTACTGTACTTATTGCTGTCCCAATTTTCAGTCTTATTGCTTTACTGGAGTACCTTCTTAAATAAATATTTTTACTACTCTCTTATATTTTATTTTTAGCCAGACATTGCATCATCTCTATTTATTTCATGTCCTCATTAGTATTTACTCATCGTTTAATCTATTTGTTCAATTTAAATCACAAGTATCTTTCCCCAAATACATCGTTCACTTGCATCCTTCTCAGCCGATCGTGATGCCGTAACTTACCAACAGATGGCGTTAGGCATTTGGCCGAGTTTCACAATTTGCATCTTTCATAGTCTCTCCATTCAGTCATTCCAGCTTCGGGAGAGCGCATGTCGTCACTCTTGGCGATAGAGATATATACTCTTATACCGCGTGCTTCGAGGGCTTCGTGACATTACGATTGGAACAACCAACGATGATGGATGGTTAAGCATCTTGTTTTGTTTTAAGTTTTATGGCAGAGGTTGGCTCGACCTAAGTATGGATCGATGCTGTAAAATATATTTCCTGTATTTTTATAATGGAGTGCAAATAATATGAAGGTCTGCATGCTTTGTTGAAATAGCATAGTGTTTCCAAGCAAGACATCGAGGAATCAACAGTTAAAGCCGGTGATGTGTTGTTTTTGTTTATAGAAGGGGAAAGGCACTGTGATGGATAGACCAAATTCAAATGAATGCTGGCTGTCTTTATAGCAGAGCTGGGCAGTATCGAAAATACATGTATTTGAAATACATTTTTGAAATACATTTGTATTTTCTATTTTGTATTTTAAACAGATAAAATTAAAGTATTTTGGTAATGTATTTTGAAATGATTTTTCCATGTATTTTGTATTTTGAAAATACTCAAAATACATTTCTTGATTATTCAAACTTCGTACCAGACTTGAAGCTGGTATAAAGTTTAACTTGTTAAAACACAATTTGTGTTTTAACCGCAAGTTACTGATTCACAACAGGAAATACATGCTTGTCTGTTTTTTATAGCCTTTGAATTCGTTTCTAGAAATTAATATGAATTTACTATGTTAGCAGTGTAATGCAGTTAGTTGTTGCATAGAAAAGATTGATAATACATACCTGAGAATTCCTAATGAACGGAAATTAATTATTTGTGATACATCACGCTATGCGATAGATATAAGTATACTCGAAATATTTCAAAATAATATTTTTTGATGACAGTTAGTGCAAGACCAAAACACTATAACCAACTGAGTCTGGTCATCACCCTTTTAGGACCGGACCAGGCATGGGCTTTACTTTTCCTGCAGACTCAGGCCGGGCAGGGGTAGATTTATTTTTTTCTGACCCAGCCGGACCTGGACATTCTTCCTAGAGGTCTAGACGGGAAGAAATTTTCAGGCCCAGTCTCGACCCAGATCATATAAAGCCATTGGCCTGACCTGACCTGGTCCGTGCAAATATCAGTAAAATTTGACCTAGTTTAACATTTTTTTGCAAAAAATGCATATATTTTTAAATCATCATTATTCTACAATTAAAAATTTAAATTTATACTTTTTGAAGAATAGTACATACTCGTATATTTCTGGACAATAAAATTAAAGTGCACGAAAACATGTGAAAAGAAACCTGTCTATGATGGAATCCTGTCTGAAGTGGAAAAATGTGTTAATTCATACAAAATAAATATAATAATACGTGTCAAAAGAATATAATGCATTTAGAGCAGGTGATGTACCAGCTAAGATGGGAACTTGTCTATAATTGATTTTTTTAGCTCCTACGTGATTCCATCTTAGAAGATTTTTCTGTATCGAATTTTTCAGATTTATAAGTCTCTAAGCCATGGAATATGGTTTAATGACATTAATAATAACTCAGACATTTGTGTACAAATAGAGAATAATAATAATAATAATAATAATAATAATAATAATAATAATAATAAAAACAAAGTTTACATGGGAACAGGCAGAAATAAATTTAAGGGATAGCAGTATTTTGGAATGGGTGTGCCTCTACTTCGCAGCTCTGGGCGCTTAAAAAAAAAAAATGAAGAATATAAACATGAAAAATGTCAGAATACCTCGTACAAGAGAATTTTTAACCACATCGGCTTAAAAACTTATCTTTTGTAGAAATTCACTTGGGCCAATTAAGTTTTTGTAGGGCTAGGCTCGAACCGAAATTTTAGCATTTAAACCGGGCCGATAAATTTTTTGTATGAGCTGGCCCAGACTCAGACCGAACTTTTAGCTTTTATACCGGGTCGGGCCAAAGAATTTTTTGTATGGATACGGCCGGGTCTCGGGCCGAACTTTTAATTTTTATACCGGGTCGGGTCCCAATTTTTTTCTTCTACGAATTTGGGTCTGGAAATTTCGGCCCGTGCAGACCTCTCTTTTTGGTTATGACATGTCCATACAGGAGATATAAATTTATAACATGGCATTGCATTAAAACATTTTTGCGTAGTGCAAGATAATTATTGTATTTTGTATTTTGAATGTATTTTAAAAATACATGTATTTTGTATTTTGAAATTTTGAAAAGTATTCTGTATTTTAGACCCTAAAACCAATGTATTTTGTATCGAAAATGGTTTTTCGATGTATTTTGCCCACCTCTGCTTTATAGTAAGGTTTTATGGACACTTGTTTTAGGATTATAAAGTTGCATATAGTTTTTTAAAGGACCGGTTATTTGAGGGGATTGATATCATTCCGTCAGGTAAGTTTTATCTAGGCACAGAAATATCGGAAATCCATTTAGGCCTTTTAATGCAACATTATCTTTCTTATAGGCAGTTTAGCATCTCATTAATAAATTAAAGTTAATGTTGTATTTGTTTTACTAAAGGTTTAAAATTTAATTCATAATGTTTAATATAATATAAAGTATAATTCATGTTATGATTAAAAGTAAATATTAATAGTGTTAAAAGTAAACGCTTATCTTTAATCTTAAATCAAATTAAATATAAACTGGATATTAATTCCAGAAGATTTTTTAACATTCAAAGATGCAATTTTCTTGTTTCATGCACTTTGAATGTTTTGAATGGTTTTTGAAGCCATATTATTGAAATATATTTTCATTAAATAATGACTACCACTATATGTCAGGCCATATGGTGAAGTTTTGGGATAAAATAGATGTATTTATTTTACAAAATTATTTAGGTTTTTCTGATTCACTCTGGTTCTGGTAATTGGTGAATCAACATTTTTATTTAATTGTTTATACTCTATCTTATCCCGAAATTTCATTATATCTACAATTGCTTTTAATATGATATTAACTACGTAGTTACAATGTAGAAAGAAAAGAAAATAACGATTATTGTAATTAGTATTCAGAGGTGATTCTGAGTAAAAAAAATAAATTCTGAAACTCACAACAAATTTTCTGAAAGGTTACAACAAGGGGGGGGGGGAGAATCCACTCCTGGCAATAACTGTTTTTTTTTTCCCGCACCCATTTGACGATATTTGCATTTTTTCGCGATCTTTTGATGAAATTTGTGGTTTTTCTGCGATTTTTTGATGAAATATGTGGTTTTTCCGCGATCTTTTGACGAAATTTGCCATTTTTTCACGATCTTGACGACATTTGCCTTTTTTCGCGATCCTTTGATGAAATTTGCCGTTTTTTCACAATCTTTTGACGAAATACGCGTTTTTGCAATCCTTTGACGAAATATGTAGTTTTTTTCGCAATCCTTTGATGAAATTTGCCGCTTTATCGCGATCTTTTGATGAAATATGCATTTTTCGCGATTCTTTGACGAAATATGTGTTTTTTTTCGCGATTCTTTGACGAAATTCACGTTTTTTTCGTAATCCCTGGATGAAATTCACGTTTTTCCCGCGATCCTTTGACGAAATTGCCGATTTATCTTCGAATGGTTTACGAAATTGATTTTTTTCAGTGACAATTTCCGGAAAAATGCGATATATTTTATGTCTGAATTTTCAGATTTATGACCGATTTATTTTAATTTTTGGAAATGACTGCCTTAATTTTTCGGAATTTTTGGAACAGAATCACCCCTGAGTATTGGCATCATTGTTGGTTCGGCTTATCTTCCGGGCACAGATAATATGTAAGTACTGTTACTTCTTCAGTCAAATTTCAAGTACATTTCACGAGTAATAATAAACTCAAATATATATATTTGTTCAATTTAAATTTAAAAAATGGTCACATTATATTTTATATCACAATCTTTCAACCAAGAAATATCCCATCTCAGAATCAAAAAAAATCTACAACTAATGCATTTATTGACTAGTGCAGTTGTCAGTAACCTGCAGTGCATATGCCAAGCTGACGCACAGAGAAGTTTTCAGTGACAATGGTATGCAGACTGAAGAGTTCAATGCAGGTTGAACATATGAAAACTCTTTTGAGTAGAAAAAGAAATTGTTTGACACCAGACTATTCAGAATCCTGTGTCAAACTAAAAGTGATCAGACTAATAATAGACAAGTTGTACAGAAAAATACATGGACAAGAATATCACAATTGATGAATATTAAAATTAAAAATCATTAAAATTTTGTAAATTGTTTTTATTCCTATTATTCTTTGCTAAATAGTTCACATTGTTTTATAACAATAAAATATAATGCTAATAAATTGGAATGCAATCTTCAGTAATTAGATTAATAATAAAATTATTATTTTTCCTTCACATTGTTTTTATTATTAGGGTTTCGTTCATCTTACAAAACGTTATTACTCCCCTTCCGTTGTCTGTCCGTCACAGAGCCGTTCTCAGAACCTATATAACTTACAGAGTTGAAATTTTGTATATATATATATATATATATATATATATATATATATATATATATATATAAGTGAATACCTGCTATGAAGCTCAAAATATTAAAATTTGAAAATTCTCTTTTAATAAATAGAGATAAAAAACCAAAATTCTAACAGCCTTTTCCTATTAAATTTAAACATTTTTCGTTATAGCAGTTGCCAACAATTAAAAATCCACAATAAAATTCTTTCTAGAATAATTAATTTTCTATTGAAAGATTTCCACGTAAAAAATAAAATAAAAAGTTTCTCCAATTGAAAAAAAAAAAAAAAAAAAAAAAAAGACGTCATATGGGTAATAAAACGGAAATTTTCAAAGATTTCTCAATAATACAAGGAGTATGAGTATGTGTATGTACAGAAAGCAGATTAATATCACGTCATTAGAGAATTAAAAAGAAAATTAATCTGACGTCATATCGGAAGTTTAACGAATTTCTCAAATGTTTGAGAATAATACAAAGCGAGTATCAATATGAGTAATAGAGAATAGTAAATTGAGGGTTTTTAGTTTGAGGAACGTATTGAATCATGATAAAAACCCAATTATGGAAATATTCGCATATTTTAACATTTTGAAGGTGTACAACATGTTTAATTCTGAAATTATTTTTTAAATATCGCATTTAGTCCACATGACAGATATTATTATGACAGAGTATAATAACAGACTTCGACCACTATCGGGCTGGTTTAGAGTTTAGATATTAAAAAAAATAGACCGATAAATTTTTACTTTATAAAAAACATGACTTTTTTTTGTTTCTAAATGAAATTTATTTGGATTTATTAAAGAAAGGATAAAGAGTTTTGAAAGGAATATTAAACGAAACCCTTTGTGCGATCTTCGATCACACTTACCTACTTGTTCAAACTATTCTGTATTGACAGAATCTGTCTCAATGATGGAAACTTACCATGCCTGCTGGTAATTATACATAATTACAAGAAAGTATACATATTTTATAATTAATTGTTTCTACAATCTTATCAGTAACTCTTAAGAACTTTATGGTGATAATATGAAAATATTGAAGGGTTATAAGTTTGAATTTAATGTACTTTATAATTGACTTGATACACAAAGAGATTTTCTAACTTTGGTTTGGCACAAAATAGGTAAAAGGTTGCCGATCCCTGCACTAATAAAATAAACAGTATAAATTGGACAAATAATTTAAAAAAATAACATATAAATGCTACTAACTCAAAGAGAGGATAGCAGCGGTTTAAAAACTAATAATGGCGCACTCTCATTCAAACAGAAATTAACCACTAGAAGAAATTTAGAAAATATTTCTCACACAGCAATTAAGCAATGGTTAATTCATAAATTGATAAATCATGTACAACAAAGTAGACAATACCTAACTAACAATGGTACAGTTTATAAAGTAATAGTATCACATAAAAAAAAAAAAAATGAATATGAGGATAAAGATAAATACTTACTGAATGCAACTGCTGAAGCATAAATCTTATCCAACTTTGTACAAGTGTAGGCAAACTTCCTCTTTTTTTGGATTCATTCAATTCATTTACTATTAGGCCATGAGCTGAAGCTTCTGGAATGGTACGAAATGCCCTCAAAAAATTTGCTGCCTATATAGTAAAAGACAATTAGGAGTTAAAAAAATAAATAGCTATGTTAATGTTATTTTTCTTACACTATGTTTTATAATATCAGCTTTTATGAGCATGTGCAAATGAACTGTGGATGTTAAACAATTGAATAATATTTGAAATACTAATTAGCAGCATTAATGAAGTCTTCATTTAGATTAAATTCAAATATAACATACTAGCAAAACCCGCGGCTTTGCTCACGTAATTCTTGAAAAATGCCAAGGGGTATTCGTTGGCCTATTTTCATTAGAGGAAACTGTACTGCAACAGATAATTCAGAAATTACTAATTAAGCCACACTAATGTCGAAAAAATTAGAAAATTTAGAACGTTTTTCGCTCTTTCACCCCCCCCCTCCCTGTGGTAGTATAACCGATATAAAATATAGCCTATGTTACAGCAGGGACTGTTACCATCACTTTTGAAAATGGTTCTGTAGTTCCAGAGATTCCATAGAAATTGTAATTTAGAATGTTTTTAGACCGCTTTTCGCTCATCTCACCCTTTTAAATTTCGAATTTTTTTAGAATTTGTTCTTAGAGAGCATTTACATTTTATAAATAACTACCATGCCAAATTTCAAGTTTCTAGTTCCTTCAGTATAAAAAAAATCGAAATTTTAGAACGTTTTTTGCTCCTGCACCCCCTTGGGGGTAGTGGCACAGGCATAAAATATAGCCTATGTTGGAGCAGGGACTGTCACCATCCATTTGCCACCATCACTTTTGAAAACGGTTCTGTAGTTTCAGAGATTACATAGAAATTGTAATTTAGAATGTTTTTAGACCGCTTTTCGCTCATCTCACCCTTTTAAATTTCGAATTTTTTTAGAATTTGTTCTTAGAGAGCATTTACATTTTATAAATAACTACCATGCCAAATTTCAAGTTTCTAGTTCCTTCAGTATAAAAAAAATCGAAATTTTAGAACGTTTTTTTGTTTCTGTACCCCCCTGAGGGTAGTGGCACTGACATAAAAGCCTATGTTGCAGCAGGGACTGTCACCATCCATTTGCCACCATCACATTTGAAATCGCTTCAGTAGTTCCAGAGATTACCCCCTACAAACAAACAAACAAAAAAACAATCTTTACTACTTTATAATATTAGTATAGATAAATCATATACAGAAAAAAAATAAAACTAATAATTACATAAAGTTGATATGGAATAATTTGTCAGTTGAAAAGTAGTTTATGAGATATACAGAATACTAAAAGCCCCAAAAACTTTTAAAGACTTTCCAGATAAATACTAATTTTTTTTAAAGTTTAGTACATTACATTCTATGCCTTGAAAAACATTCATACTTTGCTATTAATTTTCAATAATGTTAATTTATTATTTTGTATACAAATATCGTAACTGACTTGTTTGATGCAGTTAATATTTCATTTTTAGAGGAATAAAACAAAAAGTAATTTGTTAAAATATTTGTTAATTTTATGAACTTTCTAAAAGTTCTTCCATAGATATTGAAATTCTGTATATGGGAAAGTAACAAAAAACAAGAACATATTTTCATTTTTAAGATAGTTTATTTTCCTCACACAAATAAATAACAAATAAAAATGAACTAAAAAAGAATAAACCTGATTAAACCAATGAAAAATCTAATTTTGTAAATTATATATGTTTCCTATTTCTTATAATGAAATGTGATTAAAAAAAATAAATAATAATAAATGGAATAACATGAAAAGTGAAATATCTATAATATGAATGAAGCAAAGTGAATAATTTTACAATAAATTACATTGTGTCATTCCATTCAATATGAAATTTTTTAATATAAATACAATAAACTATGTTGATCAAATATAACAAAAACTACTTTACTTGGCAAGGTAAACCTTGAGCAGTGTCAAGCATATGAAACAGAAATCCTAATTCACAAGCTAAACAAAATTCTCTCTGACATAAATGACTCAATAGAGTAGACCTGAGAGGTTCAATGAAATACAAAACCTGAAATAACAGTTTGAATAAAGTAAGCAGTATGTATGCAATTAATTCAACAAAGATGAAAATATACTTCAATACAAAAACAAAGTTAAATATAATTTATCTTACATTTCCCTTAAAAAAGGTAATAACTGACTGATTTTACTCTAAAATAATCTAAATTAGTTCAATATCAACAAGCTGCATTAAGGCGAGTCATCAGTTTTTATCCTTCAAAAAATCGATTTTTTATTTTTCCTATTTTTTAAAAAAATTATATGATTTTGAATAAAACAAACCAGAGCATGAAAATATTCAAATTAAAACTGGGTCAATTTGAAATTGATAATGTGTACTATAATACAGACTGATTTTTAACGTTACATGAGCTTTTCTCATAACTGTGTTTTTGCTACTTGCACACACTTTTTTAAATAATAATTGCAGACAAATAATTTCATTTGCACAGATATATATAAAATTATTATATCTTCAATTGCTACTTACTGTTTTGTCAATTAAATAACACAAATTTTATTTGTTGCACTTAGAAAGTGCTTTTTAAGGTGTATTAAGTTAAAAAAAATTCTAATTGCAATAAATAAAACTTGTGTTGTTTAACTGACAAAAAACAGGTAGAGATTATAGGTATAATCATTTTATACATAAATGTGCAAAAAAAAAAAAAAAAAAAATCTGTTTGCAAATGATTTTTGTTTTTTTTTCCAGTGCATGCAAATAGCAAAAACACAGTTTTGAGAAAAGCATATGCAAAGTTAAAAATGAATTCGAGTCTGTGTTAAAGTGCACATTATCAATATCAAATTGATTCAGTTCTAATTTGAATATTTTCATGTAGTTTGTTTTACTCTATTCAGAATTGCATAAATTTACTGATCATTCAACTTAAGTGAGATTTCAAACAAACAGCTGATGTAAAGGAAAAATATTACCTATAGAAAATTAGTTTTGGGAATAAATATACTTCCTGAAAAAACTTCCCATTTCTTCTGTAAAGAAGAAGAGGAAAATGGAGGAATTCAAAGCTATGGGATATTTTTTCATTTTCCTCCCCACCCCCAAGAAAAATATAATGTACTGATTGATTGATTAAAGTGTATTTAAAAAAAATATATATATATATATTACTATTTTTATTTATATTTTCTACTTTTTCATGTTTAAAATAACATTTCGTTGTTGCAGTTCCACAGCCAGTTTGTTAAGTGTGGTTTGGCACATAATTAACTCCATTATGTTGTAACCCTAATACAGATATAACTATAAAGGATATTTGACAATTTAATCATCTGCAACCAGCTAACGAAAAATGCCTTAAAATTAATTTATTTATCTTTAATTAAGTTCTAAAAATATTAAAATGTTATGCAGTCACTGGAAACACCTGTGTACATAATTTTAGGTAGCTTTCAATACAAAAAAGTATAAAGCTACCTATTGCAGCCATTCAGATGAAAGCAATTCCAGAAAATTTTGATATATTTCCACCGATCATGACCCCCAGACCCCAAAACCACCCTGCATTCAAATGTTGATTTATACATATATATATACATCTGATCTATGTCATACGATAACACAAGTATTTATAAATCAATTTGGATGAAATTAATTGCATGTATTAAGCTGACCAATGCCTCGACCGAGTTCGTTGGCCAGCTTGGTCTGCCATCTTGTTTCAAAATAACGGCCACTAAAAGATTTAAAACTAAAATAAATAAACAAAAAAGTTAAACATTCAAATTTATTTTTTGATGATGTGTTAGGCCTTGATACAAGGATTTTGGAGTATTATTGTTTTACCTCTATCTTAAAAAATGGTTGAGATAGAGCAGTTGGAAGTTTTAGAGTGGTTGACATTTGGAACAAGACAGCACATTACAAAAAACCAACGATTAATTTATGAGTTTTAGTGAACGCGATTTCTCACAAATTATTATCTTTCATTGTTGTAATCATTTTCCCAATTATACGCATATATTCATATCCGTTCGTGCCAAATTCTCGTCAAGGTTGGCGACATTTGGTGAAATATCGCCAAATTTAGCAACCAAAATAAGTCTTCATAAAGGAAGCCAACTTGGTTATAGCTCAATAATTTGACAAATTTCTTATTCAAATTCAGTATTAACGAATCTTCTGTAACCAGTTTCTTTGCATTTTAGCTTGCTGTTTTCGAGTAACATTAGCTAAAATTTTAAAACGAAGATATAGGAAAGCTACCTTTTCCTCCCGGTACAGGCCGGAAGGACTTTTTTAATTCTAACATATCAGAAAGTGGGTAAAAAGTAGATTACGAAATTTCATCTTTACATACAAAAATCAAGTTCAGTTAAATAAAAGAGTAAATATCTAGAATATTTCTTCAATAATAAATATGTTTTTAAAGTCAATCTTGTTAATTTTTCCAAGTTTCTAAAAATAAAATAAATTGTCAAGCACTAATTATTATAGGCAAATGTAATGATTCACTAAGAGGTATTTTACTAATACGTCAGATTTTCAAATAAATTAAAAATTATAAGTACTAAATTCAAATCTAACTGTCAAGTATTTATTTATATTTAAAAAGCTTCTTTTTACTCATATAAAAAAGGTTCCTCTGAAAGTTTGTTCCAAAATTTTAGAAACTCCCAGTATATATATTAACAACCTCAGAAAATAATCTATTACTCTAGAAACACTGCTCACTGGTGTATTTAAAAACTTCCTTGCTAAATGAATTCAGGAGCAGGAATGTTATTCTTGCTGAGCTGGCACTATTTGAATAGATTGTATCATTTTTTTCTTCTAATTCTTTTCAATAAGTCATGATTAGCTTGGTGAAAAGGGTGGGGAGGAGTAGTTCATAAAAATCGTAACTAGTTTAGAAAAAAAAAATTATCTTCAGTTTTAAAATATTAGAAATGAATTAGTATTCAGTAGTAGATTCATTAGTATTCATTAGCAGAATTCATTAGTGAACAAATGAATTTTCATCAAAATACAAAAACAGACCCAAAAGGTAAAAATTACTAACCTGAATCATATTATTACAATAAGCATTAGGAAGATTTGTTTTTAATCCACATAAACTTGTTCTATTGAATCTATTAAAGTCTATTTCATCCAAGCCCATCTTTGTATACATTATTAATTTATTTTAATTCACAGAA
This sequence comes from Maratus michaelseni, assembly GCA_963931845.1. NCBI lineage: Eukaryota > Metazoa > Arthropoda > Arachnida > Araneae > Salticidae > Maratus > Maratus michaelseni. The sequence continues at coordinate 173,466,766 of OZ007596.1, read as the reverse complement.
GAAGCCATCAAATTTAAAGCTTTATTAATTAAAAAAGTTTTAAGACTATCCTCTTCTTAAATAACACTAAGCATAGATTACTTTTAGTGCAAGTTTTTTTTAGTGCAAGTTTACTTAAAAAAGCTGCTATTCATCAAAATGGAAGTATTTGCATTAAATATGATGTAAAATTGTTTAAAAATCTTAAATTTTTAATATCTTTAAACCCAGAATCATAGGAGTATTCAACCAGCCAAATATTCTGTATTAGGTCAAATATAGTTACTTTGGCTGGCCATGGTTGGTTTACCTGTATGCCAAATATTCAGTATTCGGTTTACATGTGTGGCGAATATTCAGTATTTGGCTAAAATTGTTATTCGGTGAATCTCTTCATAAAATTACACTAAGTATAATATGAGATAAGTGAACAAACGAATTTTCATTAAAATATAAAAAAACACAAAAGGTAAAAATTACTAACCTGAATCATATTATTACAATAAGCATTCGGAAGATTTGCTTCTAATCCACAGAAACTTGTTCTATTGAATCTATTAAAGTCTATTTCATCTAAACCCATTTTTGTATACTTTATTTCATGTTTTAAATAGCGTTGAGGTACTAGATCTTCCTCTAAAATAAAAATAATTAAGATTTTCATACATTTCTTTATAAGCATAAACAGTATAATGATTGTATGTTCACAATTTTATGGTTCTTTAATCTTTAAATAAAAATCCTCAATTAACCAATTATTTCATTTTCGCCAATATACAGTAAATATTATGATGTGATTTAATTAAAAACAAATGTGTGCTAGAAAGTGAGAATTTTATACATTTACTGAAACAAGCTTTATCACTTAAATATATTAATTTCTTGCCTCTTAAAACAATATTAGTATAACATAACTTGCATTTTTTTAAATGAGTAAAACAAATATTAACTGCTTAAATGTCACCTCAATAACACAAAAGTGTTGCAAAAATTCTTACTTAAGGATTTGCAGATGTAAAGAGCAATTTGATTATGTTATATAAAATATACACTTGTTAAAAATTTAATACACATGATCAAGGCTCTAGAAATTGAATAAAAATCTAGTAGCTACCAAAAATTTCTGGTCACCAATAAAAAATATTTATATCTCCCCCTCCTCTCCTACACACATTGTTGTCATTTGTTTCTCATTAAAAAAAAAAAAAAAAAATCATGAGTTTTCAAAAAACACTGAAGTTTTTTACAAATTAATAAAAATCAGGAGCTTAGTAATAGTATATTGTGAATTGCCAAAAATCTTCAATTCTATTAACAGATTAATTTAGAAAGGTCACATAAATTAAATTTTTCAATGAAAGTTAAAAAATATATAACTCTAAAAAATTAAATATACATTACAAAGTTTGAATAAATAACATATGCAATATCCTTTAAATAAAAATGTTCTTTACTTAAATCTTTCTTTTGTTTGTTTTTTTCCAAGAAAATTATTTTGAAATAAATTACTTTGGTAGAACACTGAGGTTACTGACCAGTATCCTTAAATTGCCAGTTTTAGGGCACTTTACCTTAGATAAGATTTTTTTTTTTTTAATTCTCACATAATTCCTCAAAATTTGCATTTTATTAATTTTGGCATCTTACCTTTGGCTTACTTTCTGAAAACTGCCCTGTCCTTATATATATCTAGAATTTTCTTTATCCAATATATATATATATTAAAAAAAAAGTAACTTGCAAAGCAAATTAAAAAAAATAAATTTATTTACAAAATTTTAAGCCCGAGAAGGGACAGATATTAAAATTATTTTATTTAGTTAATGCTACAATAATGTTGCATTTTTATATTAAATCTTGTTCCGTCTATTTAATCTTAAAATCTTAAATTTAAATTTGAAACATGATATTAAAGCAACTTTAAAACATTTCATTTAGTTGAAATAAAATCTAAATAAATCTTCAACTTTTTTTTCAGTTTTACATGCATTATGCAAAATTTGTATTGTAGCAAATTCTAACAGACAAGAAACATGAGAAGTTCAAATAATTAAAAAAGTTGAAGATTTATTTAGATTCCATTTCAACTAAATGTAATGTTTTAAAGTTGCTTTAATATCATGTTTCAAATTTAAATTTAATATTTTAAGATTAAATAGACGGAACAAGATTTAATATAAAAATGCAACATTATTGTAGCATTAACTAAATAAAATAATTTTAATATCTGTCCCTTCTCGGGCTTAAAATTTTGTAAATAAATTTATTTTTTTTAATTTGCTTTGCAAGTTACTTTTTTTTTAATATCTCAAGTTTTTTAATAACAAATTAATATGAAGCAGATAAGATTCACACAAGGCAAGTATGTAAAAGACTGCACAGATCAAAATCAATATTGGTAGTATGAAATATACAGTTCAAACATTGATTATTCTATAAACAATTCAAATAATAAAAGTAATTTTTAACAAAAAAAAAATATATAACGGACTTCAACGGATTGTTTCTCATCTTCATAATGATAATAATAAACGAATCATGTTCATTTTTGCAAATAATTTTATTCCACTGTGCAAAATACGTTTGCAACCACTTTGGAAAGAGACACTAGTAAGTGGTGTGTGAAAGCTATCGATAAAATCTTGTGTTGTTTTATCACATACTAAGAAGTATAAATATAGTAACGAGTATATATATGAGCAGAATGTTCTTGAATATAATTGTAAACAGTGAATGTGTCAAGAGTTTTTGTTATATAATACAAATAATAAGAAAACAAGCTGGCTTCGCCCGCTAGCGGACCCCTAATTTACATCGGTGCCTCGAATCTTGTAAAACCTTGAACCGAACAAACCTCCGACCCGAGTCCCCTCTGCCTTTGGCACCGGATAATCCCTTAGTTTGCACATTGAATACTATAAACCTCTAACACAACGAACCTCCGACCTGGGTCCCACTGCCTTCGGCACCGTATACCGGTCGTGCTACACACGCACCGGATGATCCCTTAATTTGCACATCAAATAGTATAAACCTCTAACTGAACGAACCTCCGGCTCGGGTCCCCGCTGGTTTGGACGGACAATTTTAAAAACGTGTGAATTGTACTTCTTGCAATGCTGAAGGCAGGAATTCCCGTTGGTGCTAGTACTGCAGTAGCATCATTATTGTGATTATTCATTAAACGAACTTTCTGACTGAGTAATTAAATTAGAAAGATTTTTCCTGTATCAGCAACTCCGCTTACAATCAGATTTATGGGTGGAATAGACGGGTCTTTCTTTTGTTCTTCTACGTGCTTTATAATTGATTCAAATATTTTCCTTTGGTCAGCATTCATTTTTCTTGTTCAATTTATCTTCATTAATAACAATTTCTTGGGAGAGTTTTAAAGTTATCAAAATCTGCGGCTATCATATCAACGTCTTCATTTGGTTCTTCAATATTTTCAAGCTGGTCGTGCAAATCACTTTCTTGTTGCAACTTTTCAGCCAAGTTGATTGCAGCTTGTAGTCGTTGTTTTGTTTAGCGACATTTTTCCATCTCTGGAAAATGTTTCACATTGTGCTCAAAGGATTCACGGTAGAGTTTAAATTCTCCCAATAGGTCTTATTCGTTTCGCAAAGGCTTGAATAATATCAGCAATGAATGATAGTACAACTCAATTCCAGCGTCCGTTTTCGGGTTATGATTGGGCGTTTTCAAAACAACTGGTTTCAAACGTTTTCTGAACCAACTGAGGTTTTCTTTTAATTCGTAATATTCTACAGACTTTTGGTCTACAGTCGTTTGTATTAGTACCTAGTGGCAAATTTGTATAAACACATGTTTTCGAATTTGTCATGTCGATTCGGGTAATAATCATCAATCAAATTCCGACAGAAAATCTCAGTAGATCGTTCATCCTCTTTTGCCGATAAAATCAAATCATGGTGACTTTCAGTTTTATTCGTCGATCTTTTTTCATGCTGGTATATAAGTATTGCACAGCATACCATGAATAGAAGCATTTATGGCCAAGAATTTAGTTTACGGCTTCGTAACTTCCAGTTTCTCGACTAATCAAGTTTTATCTCACAAAAGCGCTTAATCTGGCACCGAGACTTTTGTTTTCGTCAATGGTATTCCAAATATCTTCCTTACGATTTTTTCCGGTTGGTTATATAACGCGTAATGTAATGATTTAACAACAAACTGGATGTCAGTGTTGGCGGCTCACATAAAGAAAAACGCGGGATTATAATCATTGATCCAAGTTTGTTTTTCTGATCGTTTCAAACCATATAACTTTGTAACATGGTGTCCACCTTTTCGAGATAAAATGCAGTCTTTAACTGAATTTAAAGTTCAATGTTTCACCAAACCATACTTGAAAATTATGCGTAATAATATGCAGCCTGATTATGGCACATTATTGATGACCTTTTAGATGATAATAATGATAGATTTTCTAATATTCCGTAATCGAGTCTACAGCCAATGTTTCAATATTAGCAAGAAAAAAACAAAAACAAAAAAAATTAGGTACTTTTTGGCTAGCCGGGAGCCAGTGAAATATATACATACATATATATATATATATATATATATATATATATATATATGTGTGTGTGTGTGTGTGTATACTTCACTGGCCCCTGGTTAACCGAAAAGTACCAAAAATATTATAGCAACAATATGGATGCAGTGTAAATGTGGATATGATTGAAGGTTTTTCACAAGATCGCAACAACCACATCAAACATTTATCGCCAATAAGAGCCCACTAAATCTACCCGCACAGGATTTTTCCCTTTATTGTATAACAATTATTTTTTTTCTTATTTTAAGTATATATTTATGTTTTAATTTTAATAAAATAGTCCTTAAAAGTCTGTAATTTTCAAATGTTATATTTTTTAAATGCTCACTTTCGTTTCAACATTGTTTTTTTCAAGTGTTTTGATTCGCGGGAATTTCATTTTGCGCCAACTATTACGCTTGGCGACAATGGTTTTTGTATAACGGAAATGTACCGAAAAAATGATTTACATTAAATAAATAACAAATCACAATATTTGGCACGGTTTGCATGACAACACGGTTTGTAGACAACATCTGCTCGGTCAGGATTGAAATAATTGGCGCATTAGCAAACATTTTGGCATGGTGTTGGTATAACGGAAAAGTACCAAAATAAAAGATACAGCACAAGCTGTACAGGAACGACTTAATAACGACGACATTGAAAATTGGGTACTTCTCTATTATCCCGTCGCCCCCTTTTCATAACAAAAATCTATCGCCAACTCCAAGATTAAACGCCAAAAATGCAGTCCCATTTACTTGATGTCAGAAGCATTATACGTGTTTGTTATGTCATCGAGTGGTTTTTAATTCGACATTTGTGTGTATTCTTCATTATGTTTTATTGACTTATTAGTTATTTCATTAATTAAAATAACAATTGTGTCCGTAAAGTCTTATATTTTATTTATTTATTTATTTTGATATTCCAATAGTAACGTTCTCCCATTTATTTGGCGTTACATTTTGGCGATACTTTTTTGTTATGAAAAGTGGTCGATGGGATAATAGAGAAGTATCAAAAATTGTTTGTCGCATGTTTTACGTGAATTAGATGAAATTATGAAACACAATTCTTTTACACAAGCAAATAAAATGCTTAGTATGAAAATAAAAACAAATAAGCATGTTTGTCACGTGATTTATTTAATTTGAAAGAATTCTGTTACATACATTATAACCAAATATTTGAAAATGTCCGTTTATTTAGAGTATGATGTCGTGTTGTTCCATTTTTTAAAACGTAAAAAAATCTAATTCAGTTTTATTTTGATCGTGGAAATCTTTCAATTGAAAAATTATTGCTGTGGTCAAATTATTATTATGGTTTTTGAATTGTTGGCAGCAATAAAGAAACATAGTTAAATTTTATAGGAAAAACATCCATTGATTATCAGTGAAAATTATGAAATTTTGAATTATTAAGAAAAATATTTGAATAACGTAAATAAAACATAGCTTATGTTACTTCCTGGATTATAATTCATCTATATGCAACGGCATTTAATCCATTTTGATCCTGACGTCAGCCAAAGAATTTCACTATTTCAAATTTCAAATGTTATTAGAATTAGCACACAGTTAAAATTTTGTGGCAACGCGTACAAAAAGTGGGAAAAACTCTAGTAAATTAACTCGTTCAATGGGATTTGCTGTGTTAAATTAACATTAAGATGTCACACTGGAAATAAATAAGTATTGCGCTACCGCGCAATACTTAATATATATAATTAGAATGTTACAAGAACTTGATATGTTTTTTGAAATTCAAAGATATTATAATATATATATATATATATATATATATATATATATATATCTGTAATTTTTTTTTCTATCTAAAATACCACTTATTGATAGCATTCTCTGGTATATAGTCATTTGGTGAAGGAATGTTCAAATGATGGTGACTGCATTTGTCGAGTCCTGATAGAAAGCATAAAATTCAACAACAAAAAAAAATATTTTCACCAGTATGTAACATTTAGAAATGCTAATCAAAGGCAACATGTAGAAGGATTTAAAACATTTTATTATTTAAAACATAATTATACTGATTGGCAAAGAAATCACACAAATTATAATTTTCCCAACTGAGTGAAAAGGGGCCATTCAAGTATTACGTAAGCACCTAGGAGGAGAGGGGGGTTTGCGATTTGCTTATTTTTGCTGACAAGGGGGAGGTAGGGTGTTTGAATGATGCTTAAGTAAAACATTTTATAAATCTCTTAAATTGTAAAAAAAAAAAAAAACTTAAAAATTTCAAATTGAAGAAAAAGAAATACCAAAAGAATATTAAACTTGAAGTTCTGATGTCTATTTTGACCGCATAAGGAAAATATAAACGATCTCTTTTATCTAGAGGTGACTGTTCATGTTTGATGCATGAGGGCTTATTATCTCTGAGAACTTACTACTATTTCCAATTGTGAGAATAGAATAGAATAGAATTGAATGAACCGATGCGATATGTTGTATTGTGACAGTACGAGTTTTCCGGGAAAGTTTCCAAAACGTACGTAAAATTCCATCTTCTTTGTTTCCACCCCTCCTCTGTCAAGTGGTTGAACCCCATAACCAGAGTGACCGACTACTCTACTGTCTGGTGTCTTGTGAGTTTTGAAAACCTCTCAGTACTATAGTGTAGGGGTGTTTAAAATAAATGAAATCAGAAATATGTCTTCATTTCGAGAAATCTTGTATAAAAAACTTTTTGAAAGTTTCCAAAATGTCTGCATCAGATAAACCTTTGAAGGATATCCAATGTAAAACGAATGATGTGTGGCGGCAGTACACAAAGTCTTCTAAAACTGACAAAGAGTTAGAGGTATTGGTGCTAAAAAGAATTGAGGACGAACTGCGTAAGGCAACCAAAAAGAAATCAGTCGTTCTTGATTATTTTATAAAGGTAATTATAATCAATTTATTCTTAAAATTTAAATATATTTTATCATAACTTTAAGTTTACATAATTACTTGTAAAAATTGGAAAAAGATAGATAAGATAAAATGACCGTGTAGCCTTGGCAAAACATGGTCAGTATGGCAATAAATAAAGACCAAGGTAATGTCAAAATAAGAGTTATTACATTTTAAATATGGCGTAGCCAAGCTAAAGCTTATTTTTTCTTTTCAAATAACTCGAAAATTAATGCATCCATGGGGGAAAAAATTAAAAAATATGCATGTTTTGTAGCAGATAATCTTCTAACTGTTTTCAAATTTTGTACCTTACTAAAAATGAAATGTAATCCAATTGAATTGAAAACAATGTATCTTATACTTCTATGAATGTCAAGTCTCATTTTTAAGTACTTTTCGTTATATGGACTCAATTGTCGCCAAGCGTGTTAGTTGGCGTGAAGTTAAATTCACGTAAACGTGAAATATTTGAATGAAAATTAAGGATTAAGGAAAAGTGAGCATTTAAAAATATAATATTTGAAAATACACATTTTTATGAACTCTTTTATTATAAATATTTATTTTTAAGTCATAACTTTGTAATAAATAAATTCAATTAGAAAAATGATAAATTAAGTTGTATTATGAGATTACGATTAAAAAACCATTAAACAATCCTTAAAAAGGAAATGACAAAAGGCTGAATAGCAAAGAAAACATGGAACCCCCAAACGAAAAAAGCTTGAAGAAATCTGCCATGATAATCCAGACATAAAAAAAAATTAGCTTTGAGGAAATCAGTAGGAAGACCAAATTTAAATGTAGATCAACCATTATTGCTTAAGGCAATAGCAGACATAGCTATTATTGGAAGCACTGCAGATGCAAAAAGAAGAAGCGAGTCAATACGAAGTGTCAAAATTCTTGATGACTTGACCGCAGAACAGAAAAAGGTTGGTTTTGCAATAAGCAGGAGTGGAACATATCTTCTTTTGCTTCCAAAAAATTCCTCAACCATCGAGGGTCGAAGACATGTCACCACAGTGCCGGTAAAACTTTCTCGGGCTCAGGCGGTCTATCACCAATCTCACATTGATACCCAATTTGCAGTAACATCCATCCGCTATTTGGAAACTTTAGCTTCAATTCTTGGACACATGCAAGTGTTTTTTCTTTCACAGGATGACAAAGCACGTGTAACTTTGGAAATTGGAAATTACAGCAGCCAATAAACAGGCTCCGATACTGATGCATATGGAGTATCGTGTATCCTTACCCGACAACGACTGGGTCATCGCTGAACGCTACAAACTCCATTAACACTCAAAGACTTTGAAAAATTAGTGAAAACAGAAGAGGGTTTCATCAAACCTGTAATCAGTTACGGTTAATGGAGGTCCAGACGAGAATCCCCGTTACCAGAAAGTCATATCGTTTGCTATTAACCATTTCAAAAAAAATGATTTAGATGGAATTTTCATAGCGTGCAATGCTCCTGGAAGAAGTGCATATAATCGAGAAGAAAGGCGAATGGCACCACTCAGTCGAGAACTGTCTCGTCTTATACTCCCTCATGACCATCATGATTCCCATCTCGATGAGAATGATCGCACTATTGATGAAGAAATGGAGCAAAATAACTTTGCATATGCTGGTAAAACTCTCGCAGAAATCTGGAACTAATTAAACATTGTCAGTTATCCTGTTACTGCCACATACGTTGATTCAGGTGAACCAGACCCTCTTGGTTCTGACTTGGATTGGTATTCGAAGCACGTACAAGAAAGTCAATACTTGCTGCACATTCATTGTAAAATGCGAAGAAAATAATTGTTGCTCTTCTGCATGTAGTGGATTATTTCGTATATTAAAAGGACGATTCATTCCTTCTCCAATTAAAATTATACAATCGTCAAATGACATCATTACAAGTGAGGAGGGGGAATTTACAGATTAAAGTCTCTGTCTGGCCTTAAATCTGAATATTGCAGCAAAAGGATTTTTAAAGATGCTGTATGACTATTTTTACCCTTCCATAAAGTCGCAATTATGCGCAAAAACTTGTGGCCAATATCATGCATCTCAGAAGTCAGCAAACAGACACAAAAAAATTCAACACAGTGAAAAAAGCGAGAAGGCCTGCCTTACGACCATTGAGAATTGATGCTCGTCGAGCAAATGAACTTATGTGCGTCATAAAATTCGTGGAAGATGTTGAGTGGATCAATGAAGAGGAAGTTGATCAAGATTGCATCCGAAAAGAAAGCAATGAAGATAATCAAGTAAAACTGGAAACCAATATCATAACAGATATGGAAAAATGGCTTGAGCAGCCGTGGTCAGCATCAGAATAGGTATGGGTATGTTCAAATTTAAATTTTACAAATGGCTAAGTTCTTCTAAAATTGTGATCTAAGAAATTTTCTTAAATAGAATTGAAAGGTAATAAAACAAGCATTTTTTTAATTATTATTTTTAGTCGAATAAAGTTTTTTTTAATTTGAATTAAGTCCTATTTTTTTAAATTAAATTATTACTGTTAAAAAAAAAGTTGGGGGGGGGGTTGCAATTTGCTTACGTAATTATTAAGGGGGTTTGCGATTTGCTTATTTTTGCTGACAAGGGGGGAGGGGGCACAAAAATTGCCAAAAACATGCTTACGTAATACTTGAACAGCCCCAAAGGTGTTATTCCGAGATGTTATTGATAAGCGATTGTCTGACTGAATTGTGTCAGCTGGTTGTCACCCAGGTAGCTCAATTGGCAAGGTATTGGCAATTTAAGCTACAGGTTCTGGATTAGACTCCCTGTTAATCATTTAATATTTTTATAGCAGAATTTCATATGTTTTGCAGGATGTTCAAGAAAAATATTATCTACAAAAAACAACTTTTCAAAAGTAAAAAAAAAAACAAAAAAAAAAAACGAAAGTTGTGGCTAAAAAATGGTGTGATATCAAATTTCCAAGCTTTTATTATGGTACTTATGTAACTTTTTTCATTAAATAAGTTACCATATATAAGTCAAGTGTCCACGTATATGTTAATAGAAATCGTTTTCTCCTGTACCAAATACATCCTAACGTGTTTCTGAAAATTAAATTTTTTTTTAAAAATTACGCATGATGGACTTTGTGGCCCTTTTCCATATTATACACAAATTTCTAAGCACCCAAATCCGTAGTTAAAATCCGAAGTTCGAAATTGTAACCTAAGCAAATACTTTAAGCTTTTCATTTATGGACTTGTATGCTTTGAAATTTGTGTCTTATAAGATAATGATGACTTATCTTAAGGATTCATCTTATGATTTATTTTTCAGAGAAATTAATCATTTCATAGTAGTAAATATCAATTTCTCAAAGTATCAGTCTTCCTCAATTTATCTGTCCGTAGTTAAAATCAGAAGTTCAACATTGTTATAAACATATTACATTGCAAACATTGGAAACATATTACGCTTTTACTTTAGAAATTTGGGTGCTTAAAAATATAGAAAGATGGCCGCCAAGCCCATCATGCGTAGTTTGAAAAAAAAAAAAGAATTTTCAGAAACACGTCAGGATGTATTTAGTACAGGAGAAAACAATTTCTATTAACATATACGTAGGCGCTCAACATACATACATTTTAACTTATTTAATGGAAAAAAGTTAAATAAGTACCATAATAAAAGCTTTGAAATTTGATATCACACCATTTTTAGCCACAACTTTCGTTTTTTTTTTTTTTTTTTTTTTTCCCTAAGCTTGTTTTTTTTTTTTTTACTTTTGAAAAGTTGTTTTTTGTAGATATCATTTCTTTTTTTTAATCGATTATATATAATTTAAATAATCTACTCACTCGAATTAAAATGAACTGAGTTCTCGTAGAACCTTTATAAGCAGGTAGCAAACACAATATGTATACATTTTGTTTACGTATTCATTTTTAGAGTAATTAATCATTTTAAAGCAATGTTTCTGAAATTATCAGCCTTTCTCAATTTATACATTATTTAATTTTTATGAAGGATAAAAATTTAGTAAAAGACGGCTAGAGTCGAAATAAAATATTGTTCGTCTGTTAGTTGTAATGTTCCATGATAACCCGCTTTTTACTCTTGCGTCCGTTTAAATTTCGAATAGTTTAGAAACTGTTCTGTGCGAACTTTTATGCATTACAAGTAACAAGCATGGCAAATTTCAAGTTCCTAGCATTAACTATTCCAAATAAATCATAATTTAGAATGTTCATAAAGCTCTTTCCTGTTGTTTCTCACTTTTAAATTTCTCCTTTATTAGAAATAATTCTTAGTTAGCATTTAAATCATAAAAGTAACTACCATGCCAAAATTCAAGTTTCTATTCCTAACGATATCACAGAAATTGCATTTAATAAAGTTTTTTACTTCTGCACCTTTTTTGAATTTCCATTGTTTTAGAAAATGTTCTCTGCAAGCATTTACGTCTTAAAAATAATAATTATGTCAAATTTCAATTTACGAAACCTTAACAATCCCATTAAAACATTTTTAGAACGTTTTCCCGATTGCTTCACTTTTTTTACTTTCTTCTATCTATAATAGAAGAATATAATTGAATTTTTTTTTTTTTTACTTCTGGTTTTTGACAGATTTACACGTTTTAGGTGACAGAGATTCCGAGAAACTTGTTTTTACAAAATGTCTGTCTGTCCGTGTGTCCAAATTTCATTTATAAGTTTTGGCTATGGCCAGCAGGTCCCACTTTAATTTGGGAATATTCCGACCAAAGGGGGAGCTGTGATAGCGATTTTTGTTCCATTTTCATTATTGTATCATCAAAAAGTGTATGAAGTTATGTAGAGAATTGAACTAAATTTTATGTAATATGTTATTGGCTGTGACTTGCAGGTCCATTTGAATTTGGAATATTCTGATGAAGGGGGGGGGGGGGCTGTGATAGTCATTTAAAGATTTCGAATTTCATCCATTTAAATTTTGAAATTTTTAGCAACTTTTCTGTACGAGCATTTACGCCTTGTACTGTCAGTTCCACAAGAATGTTTGGTCTGTTTCTCTAAAAAATCGCACCAACTGATTAAAAATAAATTTGAATACAGTAGTACATTCATTAAACTTAAATCGACAAATGAAGTACAATCATGTCAAATTTCAAGTCCTTGCGCCTTAACAATTCTATTCAAATCATAATTTAGAGCGTTTTCAGAAAGGTTTCCGCTCGTATCACCATTTTATATTTCAATTAAAGAAATAAAATAAATAAACAGTTCTTAGGAACCATTTACATCTTAAAAGTAATCACTATGCCGAATTTCAGGTTTCTATGTCCAACGGTATTATAGTAATAGTAATTTTAGAACATTTTCTACTACTGATACCCTTTTGTAAATTTCGTACTTTTTTAAACTCTTCTGTGCCAGCATTTACATTTTAAAAATCACAACATTATCAAATTTCAATTTCCCAGCCCTAAAACTTCCAAATAAATCATAATTTAGAATGTTTTTGGAGCGTTTCCCACTCACTTCATCCTTCTTAATTTTTTTTTTTTTTTTTTAGAAACAGTTCTTAGCTATCATTTATATCTTGAAACTAATAAATAAATGTATCAAATTTCAAGTTTTTTTCTCCAAAGGTATCACACTAATCGTAATTTGGGAACGTTTTTTGCTCCCGCAGACACTTGAGGGTGGTGGTACCGACATAAAATAGAAAGTATATTGGAGCAGAATCTGTCACAATAATTTTTACTCTATTACTTTTCAAATCGTTTCGGTAGTTCCGGAGATTACCCTCTAAAAACGAATAAACATTTCACGCTAAAACCATATTTCATCAATTCATTGGCAAATGACGTCAAATATATTTTCTGATTAGATTCACTGCTCGCAAAGGGCTATGTTTCATTTAAATTGTTTACCATGTTTTTTTTTTTTTATTATTATTAATATAAAAATCAAATTCAATTCCTTTTCAAAAATTTTGTTTACATTAGGAATAGAATTTTAAATGCTGATAACTCTTAATGTATACATTTTAGAAGGTACCTTTCACTCAAAAATTAATTTATTTTTAAAGATCTTTCTAAAAATGTAAATTTTATGAAGTTTTATTTAAAAAATTATCTTCAGAAAAAATGGCTGACTTGCAGTTGAAATTTGATGTGGTTAACCCGTAACTGATTTGTGTTACAGTCGAACCTCTATTTTGCGAAATTTTTCTTTGAACCAAGTACATTTTGCGAATTTCTTTGTAAAATAACCTCCAAATAGCAAAGTGCATTCTCTATTTAACGAACTTTTTCTTTTGACATAATTTTTTTTTCTCCTTATTTCCCAAAATATTTCCGAACATTTCCAACTTATTCTTTCTTTTAGCTCATTTTATGATGATCAGTGACTTTGAATTGGTTTTACCAGGCGCCTAACTCACCGAGTGCTGTAAAATCGCTGTCATTCTTTGCATTTCATCCAGGAAGGGCAGACTTTCAATACCCCCCTTTAACCTTCAATGGAGCTGCCCAGTGTCCTTGAATTAGAATCTCCTATATTCTAGATTTTTGATTAGTCGTGCTAGTGATTTCGGTTCTTATAGCTCGAAAGTGTTTGAGTATCAAAGAAAAAAATTTAATTCTTGATCAGTTGGATAAAGGAGTGAAGAAAAAGAATATTGCTTTCAAATTTGGTATTCCTCCAAATAGCTTATCAACTATAATAAAAAATCGTGATAAGTTACAAAATTATGATTCATCGAATTCTTGTTCAAAACGTTTAAAAACATGTGTCTATGAAAATGCGGATGAGGCAGTTTTGAAGTGGATACACACAATGCGAGATAAAAATGTTCCGATCTCTGGGCCTTTCATAATCGAGAAAGCTCTTAAATTTGCGAAAGCATTGGGATACAACGAATTTCGAGGAAGCAGTGGGTGACTTGGAAAATTTAAGAGAAGACACGGAATTGCAGCAAAAGTAATATCTGGTGAAAAAAAAAGACGATGATAATGATAGTGAACATAAGATAACGGGGACACTGAGTAAAATTTTAAAAGACTATAAGCCAGAAAACATCTTTAATACGGATGAGACTGCTTTATTTTTTTCAATGTTTGCCTCAAAAGACATTAACATTTAAAAATGAAAAATGCTTTGGTGGAAAAAAAAGTAAAGCAACAATAACTGTCATGTTAGGTGCGAATATGACTGGAGATCAGAAATTGAAACCATTAGTTATTGAAAGAAGCAAGAACCCAAGATGTTTAAAAGGCGTAAAATCTTTGGAGGTTGGTTAGGACTTTAATAAAAAGTCTTGGATGACGTCAGAAATTTGTGAAAAATGTATTAAAAAGGTTGGACAAGCATATGATTGCAGAGTGTCACCAAATTGCTGTCCAACCAAAAACTGAAAAATGTTGCAGTTTTTTACATACCACCTAACACTACATCAAAACTGCAGCCAATGGATCAAGGAGTGATCAAAAGCTTCAAAATACAGTATCGCAAGAGAATAACGCGAAAGGTTATCACTGTACTTGAGAACAACCAATCTATGCCAAAGATCAACAGTTTTGCCAAAGCTGGATTCTTTGTCAGCAATGAAAATTCGGGGAAGACGAAGACGACCCTTAGAAGAACTTAAAAAAATGTGGATACAGCTGAGAGAAAAAGTAGAAATTAATGATGATGTGCTGATTGAGGATTCTTTCACTTGATTCCGAAGTTGAGACCTCAGAAACGCTAACTGAATTGGATATTTTGGACAGTGTAAAAAATAAAAACAATCCAGCAACGAATTGCGAAGAAAATGAAGATGATGAAGATGGAAACGATCATGATGCAGAAATCAACAAACTTTCATATGATGAAATGATAAAATCATTTGAAACAATCTGACGTTGATTACAGTTTGAAGAAAATACGTCTGAAGGGGGTTTTGGTGCATTGCAGAGATGCGAGACGTATTATAAGAGAAAACACTTTTTCAAACAAAAAAACTTAGACAAAATTAAGAGACTTTTTCAATAATTAAATTTAAGGATGCATGTGGCAATGTATGCTTAAAATTGCTTGTTATAATAAATACGACAATGATTCATTCATTTTAATTTAAAACTGTTTTCTTAGAACTGAAAATAGAGTGTATTCCCGTAGAATGTTTTGCTTTATTCTTGTTTTCCTTGCAGATACCTTTTTGACGGGTAAAATAAATAAAGCAAATCGATGTTATTTATACAAAAAAAAAAAAAAAAGATTAAATACTTTTTTTTAATAATATTTAATGTTTATGAATTTAAAATCTGTTTTATGTTGTTTAAAATATTTTTTAAAGTGAATTTCTATTTAACGAATTTCCCGTATAATGAACTTTTTTCAGGATTTAGCGACTTCGTTAAATAGAGGTCCGTCTGTATTATAATATAGATGGTATACAGTCGTTGGCAGATTTTATCTCTGTTTTGGCATAATTTTTTAATTTCCAAGTTAATTAACAGTTTTTTGCTAATTAAGGATAAAAATTCATTTTTTTTTACACTGAATTTTATAAAAGCACATAGATTAAGTAATTACTTGTCCAAAAATGCAATCCTTTTTTTTTCTGTCCAATATTTAGGTCTGTAGGTTGTTTGAAAAAAAAAAAGTTTGACGAAGAAAAAAGTGATCATTTTAAGTAACTCAACATTTAAAAAAAAAAAAAAAAAACTATATCTCTGTTTATAAATCACTTATGAAGATGAGTTTGGTCTTAAATTGAAGAATTTCTTCCTTAGATTCTTCTAGTTCTCGTTTTTTTTTTCCTGTGATGCTTGGTTCATTTCATATCTGATATTTTAATCTGGCATGTTTGGTCGATTTAGCATTGCGAAGTTGTTTACTGTAAGTAAGCAGTAAGAGTCTGTGGTCTTGTTCTTTGCGTTGTTTGTTTGGCAGTCTTTTTTTTTAATAGCTTTGGCAGAACAACCACCCTGCTTGATAATGTAGGACTCATAATGCTATTTTGAGACTGCACTGCAGAATACAAAACATATGGCTGAGAAATGGATGCTGTAAAAATAAATAAATAAAACTCAAATTAAATATCATTACCTTTTGGAACAGGTGAATCTAGTGATTGCTTGTTTTGGTTTAACGGATAAGGAACTTGATTACGACGTCGATTAGCAGGATTGGGAGCATAGCCTATAAAACCAACCATTTTCATTGAATTTAGTATAGCAGGGTCAATAGGTGGAGTAGGCCTATTGCATAAAGAAAATTAAATGAAAGAGTCATTTTCCAGCAGAAAATTTTCAAACAATCAATAAAAGAACATTCTTGTAATGAATATTTAAATAATAAAAAATAAACAAGTTGGAAATTGTACGTTAAACGTGACAAAAGAGGTGCGCTCGTTTTGTGCTATAACTAGTTTTACAATGTAAAAAATCATCATTATTATTTCAGTGAAATAAATTATATCGTCTGTTACGAACAAAATAAGGATGCTTTTTTTTTAAAATTACATATGCCATGTTTACAGATGCTTTTTTTTTTTCCAACTCCAGACAGCTCTGTAAATTCACCATGGAGATCTTGCTTTGCAAATGATTACCTCCATGGCTAATATTTCATGACTCCTGATGAATGAATATATTTTTTATTTACTTTAATGGATTGAGATATTCGGCTGTTAACCTAATTTTCACTGAAGTTAGCTCAGAATCTATACATTTTTTAAATGTAACTCATCTCTCAAGTAAACAATTTTTTTTAACAATCTTTCTAAAAACGTAATTTTCATGCAATTTTATTCGAAAAAGTAATTTTGAATAAAAAAAGCTGCTTGGCATATGGAAAAAGATGTGGTTAGCCCATATTTGTTTTCCTCAGTCACATGACATCCACTTTTATTACATAGATTATGTACGATAGGATTTAATATATTAAGAAAACTTTTATCAATATCTTTTTAAGTTTTGATTCGATTTTCATAAAATTTGAAATGACTTGACAAAATTCTGCAACAGTTATATGTATATTAAATTTTAACCCTCTGAGCGTTTTGAAAAAGGGTAAAATTGTAATGTTGTTTTCTCTGTATTTTGTTTTAAATGCTAAAAAAAATATGATTCTTCCAGCATTATAAATAAAACTTAATTACAAATATGAATGTAACCCTTGAGAGTATTAATCATTCTTCAATGTTTTGAAAATTCATTAAATATATAGAATTATATTATCTTAAACATTGCATATATTGCAGTGAAACCTGGAGCTTAGTGAACGGAATATTACATTCCACACGCTTAGAGGGTTAAACCATTCGGTTGGGTAGTTTTTGCACTGTTATATGCGGACGAACGGACAGACCAAACGACGACTATAGGTGCTACGTATTTATATAATTACGAATGCACCTAAAAATATATAAATGTCTATACATTGAGACAGCTAAACTTAAAAAAAATATGCACATACAGTAGTTGCTAAAATTGTGGAAACCTTTTAGAAAAGGTGTATTATTGAAGTTTGATGATTCATAACAGCTCTTTCTCTTTAAGTAATATTGTAAAACTATATACCAATGGAAAGATAATTTAATCAAGAATGTAATGCAATAAATTTCATGCAGGAATATTTATTAGAACAGCAAGTATAAAGAAAAAAAAGTAAAATACACTGAAAAAATGAGATATAAAAAAATTATCACAATGACAGTTAATACTTAGTTGGGTAATCTTTACTGTTAATTACGGCTTTACAACGCCTTCCCATGGAGTGAACTAAATCTTTTAGTTTTGAAGCTGTTATAATATGATACCAAGATTGAATTATTGTTTTCATTAGTTGGATTTTATTGCCGAGTTGCTTCTGTGCAACAAGTTTATTTAGTCAGCTCCATAGATTTTCAATTGGATGAAGCTCTGGGCTATTCCAACACTGGAATATGATTATTTTGAAACCACTTTTTCCAGACTTCAGAAACATGACATGGAGCTGAATCTTGTTGAAATAGAAATGCTTCCTTATCTTGGAAAATATCACGTGTGGAAGCTTCAGTTGGGATAGAAGTATTTCTGTTATGCATTTTTGGACATTCATACTCCCATTAAACACAAATTTTGCTCACACTTTTTGATGTCATAATAAACCTATATCATAACACTGAATAGATGCTTCACAGTCTGTGCAATGCAATTAGGATATAAATCTTTTCTGATTCTTCTTCTTATGTATTTTATACCATCAGTATCAAACAGGGAGATTTTGGTCACGTCAGAGCAAATAACACTGTCCCATTGTTTTGCTGTCCAGGTAGCACGAGTTTTAGCCCATTTTAATCGTTTCAACCTTTGTTAGAGAGATAAAAATGGCTTTTTCTGTGGAATTCTAGCATTTAAACCAAATCCTTGCAGCCTGCAATGAACAGTCCTTGCACTCAACATCACAATGGCTTGCCATTTCACCTTGTATATAGTTAGATGATTTTCCTCTGTCACCTATGTACAATTTTCTTAATTCTTCTATCATCACTTGCTATTGTACACCTTTTCCTGCCTTTACCAGTTTGGTTTTGTAGTGACATAGTCTTATTATTATGCTTCAAAAATTTCAAAATGCCACCTTTGATTACATTTTCATTAATTTGCTTTCTAATTTCTTCATAATTGTAACCTTGTTGGCTTAATAGTACTAATTTACAGCATTTTCTAGGTGATCAGTCAACTGTTTGTGCCATTTCTTTAATTTTGTCATGTTTTACATTCAGCTCTAATATCAATCACATAAAGCACTGACAAATGTCCTCCCCACAGCTCCAAAACATGACAACAACAGTTGAATACTATTGTTAATTGTTTGACTTACTGCCAAAACAGCATTGATTGGCTTACTGCCAAAACAACATTGATTGGCTTATTGCCTATCTGGCTTTCTAAACTCTCATACTCATTGGCTGCATTCAAGTAAAGGAAAGCTACTTTATGTTAAAATTAAGTAAGATGTTTCTTTTTTTATTGTTTTTTATTTGTTTATAACTTTTGATTAAATACTAATAATTGAACAAAACTTATTTCATTACATTCTTGATTAAATTATCTTTCCACTGATATATAATTTTATGGTATTACTTAAACAGAAATTGGTGTTATGAGCCACCAAACCTCAAAAATACACCTTTTTAAAAAGGTTTGCACAATTTTGGCCACTATTGTAGCTAATTCAATTGAATGTCACATTTCAAATTTAACCTTTTTGAGAATTGATGTTGAAAGATTTTGTTATTTAATTAGAAGTGGAAAATTACATAGTTCTGCTATTTTGTAATGCAATAAGAAGTTGTAACTTATTAATGGCTAATGTTGTTTTATTAATATGTTAATAAAAGATAACTAACAGATTTTCAGAGTTTTCTCTGTTTATTTAAGAGAAGCTGAGAAAATAGTCCAGTCAAATAGTCAGAAATACATGCAAAAAATCTTCTAGAAGATTTTACATTTTTAAACTGTTTATAGGGATGCTAATAACATGAATTAATAGTTTCCCAACAAAATATCTTGAGGTTTTCTTTGTAGAGACAAAAAACACAGAATTTTTGGACTTTATTTAGTTTTTTGCTTATAATTCAAAAATTATAAAATTTAAGCGTATCATACTTAATTACAAAAAGAAAGAACATTAAATTACCTACAAATTTCGTTATGTAAAAAAAAACTTTTTTCTAAACAGCAATACAGCTTTTTGAAAATGACACTTTGTGGAAAATCGTAAAAACCAACTTTTGACACCATTTTTTATTCATTTTATCCTCTTTAAGGAAACTTTTTTATATTACAGATATTTGCATGATATCGATAATGATTAATTGCAATGGTAACATTGTAAAAAAAAAAAATTGACAACATTGTAAAATTTTTGTATTTAGAACTTCAGTGGAGGACATTAATAGTAGGTATTTACATGAATGTAAGTAAAAAATACGTACAGTACCATTTTTATTATACTTAGTAAAGTCAGGAGCACTTGCCGGTTGGTGGGTCTGGTTCATCAACCTTAGATTAAGGAACAGATGAGCAGGTTGCTTCTTCTTCAACAGTTTGATCTTTGAGCTTGTTATGATATCAGCCTGGTCATCAAAGTCATTGTCGTTGTTGGTTTGGTCAATGGTTTCCCAGGCATCAGCTTCATCATCCTCTTATTCTGGGTAAATAATGTTCACATTTTTGCAGTTGACCCTGTTACAGTTTTTGCAAATTGCCGAGCACTTCAGTCCTGATTTTGACGAGAACATGCCTTTCTGTACCCCTTTTTGCAGCTACATGGAACAACATGCAGCAAGGATTCATGTGCTGGGTTTTTGCACATTTGAACTGGCTGAAAGAGACCATCAGACCTGCGAACCCACCCCCATTCTTCAGAAGGGATGTTGTTTCTCAGCCAAACTTGCACCTGATGGTAACATCTGAGGAAGTGATGCTGTGCGGCCTCTTGCATTGGTGGTAGTAGTCTTCGAAGATGAACTTTGCTTTTTGTGGCAGATTAAGCTAGTAACGGGAACCTCAAGGCGTTCAATATCTGTGTGATGCCTATGCATCCACTGTACAGTGCAATAATAATTTTTTCCTCAGCTTTGATGATTTCTTGACGGGCAGACTCTGGTTTATTGAACACACAGGTTATTTCCTAAAGCTGATCATGTTTTTCAAAGTTTTACAAAACTTTTACTTCCCTTGCCCAAAAAGAGCATATGTTGTATCACATCCCCTGATTGCAGGAGTGAAAAGAACATTGTTGTAATTGTATTTGTATGACACGGTAGAAAATCACTTGGATTCGATGTTACCTCTTCCTGGTTTTTGAAAAAACAGATTTCTGTGTTGGTGTCCCAAGCCCGTCATGATCATGAGAAGGATTCTTATTATTAGCATCCCCATAAACAGTTTAAAAACGTAAAATCTTCTAGCAGATGTTTGCATCTATCGGCCCTATTTTCTGACTATTTGACTGGACTAAAAGAACAATCTGGAGAAAAAAGACGAACAGTAATATGCAATTTGCCTCATTTAAGTATCTTTCTCGACAATTTACAATATTATATTCTGAATAAGCTTTATACAAAAATTCTTGGTGAAATGATTAAACGTGTTTGTTGAATTGAAACAGTTTTGATTTTGTGCAAATAATTTTAGATTCCAATTCAAACATCTAAATAGATAGGAAAAATTTCACATCCAAAAGTCACGTCACAGTTGGCAAGAAATGTGCATGTATAGTTATAAAATGAAAAAGTTATTTTGTTTGAATTAAAATTTATGTAATTTATTCCTTTTTTATTCAGTATGAACAAGAATAAGGATCCTATATTCTAAATATATATCTATTTTAAACTACTAAATTATAATGGAAAAAAAGTTACAGAAAATGTCATTTTGATAAAATTTCTGGACTATAGATACTTAAAACTGCACTTTAAAAGAAAAATTATTACACATAATATATATATATATATATATATAACCATAAATGAAACATTATCATAACGCCAACTTAAACATTTATTTAATTAGGTATGAAATAATTAGTTGACAATAAAAGATTCTCCAACACACTGAATATGGAATCAAAAACATTGAAAGAATAAGAAATTAAATAAAAATTTGAATATATGGAATTAAATGAATTAAATGAAATGAAATTTGTGGAATTTAGACAGAATTATCAAGTCCCAATTGCCTAAATACCACAAATAAAATGAAATGAGATGTTTCATCATCATATTAGCCATATATTGCTAAAAAATATGATATTGGGACTACATCTCAAATACAATGATTCAAATCAGTGATAAAATAAAAAATAAAATACAATATAAAAAAGGAAAGAAGCCATACTTATAAATTACAGAAAGAACATTTAATAGAGACATTAAGTATAAAATCCATAAAGATGAAAAGAGATAAAAATAAGATACCTTGCAGTTCATGAACCATCATGAAAACTCCAACATGACTGGGGAATGAATTGCATAAAAAATCATAACATGTTGCCAATTTTAGAAATATAAATTGCTTTGCAGTGATGCCAGAAATAATGTTAAAATATAATGGATTATAAAATAAACAGGAACATTAGTGCTGCCATCTATTAGTAAAAGTGAATATAATCTGAATCGAAGGAATTGTATGGAAATAAATGTTTCATAAATCAACCAAATTACTATCTTAATTGATACCAATTAGTTAAATAATAAATTAATGAAATTAATTAATAAATAGAAAATTGAATTACATTAAAGGATGTATTAATGAATAATTCTATGTTATAAATAAGTATTAAGATGGAAAAATTAATAATAAAAAACAACTTAAAATAGTGCTGCCCTCTACTGGTAAAAGTAAATATAAAGTAATGGATGAAAATTAGTGTTTAGTAATTAAACCAAATACTATCTTAATGATAGCCATAAGTTAAATAATAAATAAATAAAATTAATTAATAAATAGAATGTTGAATAATATCTAAGTAATGGATGTATCAATTAATAATACTATGTTATAAATAAGTAGTAATATGGAAAAATTAATAATTAATGCAACATTAAAAATGTACCATTAAATGACAACAACGATTAAATAACTGTACTAAAATTGCAACATCAATTAAAATAATTTAAATTAAAATACTAAAGATTTGAATCAAGAATCAAAGAATTTAAAATTAATATTGATTAAATATTGAAATGAATTAGTCACAAATAATGTGGCTTCAAACAAAGTTAAATTAAATAAAAATACTTAATAAAATTAAAACATATTATATTAACACTGTATAAAAGTAAACATTATCTTAGAAGTAAATATGATATTGTCCACCAAAGGTATTAATCCAAATCATTAGATCAAATACATTCTTAATAATAATGAATATAAATTCATTTAAAATAATTAAATAATGAATAACTAAATCTAACTAAGTTAATATACATATAAAAATAACACATTGCAGTCCATTATAAAATGTGTATGATCAAACAATTGTGTAAATCAAAATGCCCCCTTTATATATATATATATATATATATATATATATATATATATATATATATATAAAGAGTGGGTGCTACTAGCATTGACTCTATATACATTTTTTCTTACACGGAATAAGTAACAAATCAAAGTTAAAATACCACAGATCAAATTAGTTTTAATAGGTTTATTCGAAAAAAAAAAAAAAGTTACTTTTATCTAATGTAAAGACATGCAATCATTATCTATAAATGTTTATTAGTTGTAAAACATTATCTACAAATGTTTTGCAACTTAAATGATTAAAGATTTTTTGAAAAAAAAATTACCTGTATACAACTTGTGATAGCTCAGCAGGCCAGTCAGACAAAAGTTTTCCTTCACAATGGGGTAGAGGTATTGAAGACAAAGGAGTAACTTCATCATTGATATCTATAGGAGTAAATGGCTCTACCTTGGGGAAGAAAAACCAATTGTTAAGTTGTTATGAAATTAACAATGCATATTATCTCATACCATTTTTTTTACAATTTAACACACCATTTAATTTTTTAAACCTATGTTTTGTTTCATTAATTGCAGGATTACAATAAATAACTAGTCAGATTTGCCAATCCCAAAACTTTCTTCGATCTCATATAGGTTTTGCATACACTAAAAAGAATCAGCACCAATTTATATCAAAGTCTAACTGAATCTAAAGTTTTATTAAATTCCATACATTAGTTCTTGAGATATGACTATTGCTAAAATCATGTAAATCCTGCACAATGTAGCACAGCAGCACCACCTGTTGGGAAATTTAGACCAAAACCTAATCAACAACAACATATGTCAACGTCTAACTGAATCTGAAGTGTGATGAAAATCCGTGCAATAGTTCTTCAGATATAGTTATCATAATATTGAAAAAAGCAGCATAGCAGCGCCACCTTTTGGGATATTTACACCAAACCGTAAGCAGCATCTACAGTGGTGGCCAAAAGTGTGGACATTTTTTGAAAGTTTCATGTTTTTTAACTTTGTGTGCTTGTAGAATATATTAATTTTCACTTAAATACAAACGTTTATATATCAAATTGAAGGTAATTTAATGTAAAATTTAATAATAAAAACAGTATTACAATATCTGTATTATAAAAAAAGTTATGCAACTAATAGTAAGATCTATCTTAGATTTGCATTTTTTTAAAGTGATACTTACACAATCAATACTTAGTAGGATAATCCTTATTTCTTAAGACAGCTTCACAGCGTCTTTTCATCGAGTGAACGAGTGTTTGGAGTTCATCTTTCGTAATCACATGGTGCCAAGAATCAATTATAGCTTCAATAAGTTGTCTTTTATTGAATGGACGTTTTTTTCGTACAAGAATTTTCAAACGTCGCCACAAATTTTCAATTGGATTGAGATCAGGGCTGATTCCTGGCCATGGTAATATTTCTATGCCTTTATTTTGAAACCATGCTTTGCATACTTTTGCTGTGTGGCATGGAGCTGAATCCTGCTGAAAAATAAATGGTGCGTTGTTGGGGAAGAGATCCCCGATGGAAGGTATCAATTTTGGTTCCAGGACAGTTTTGATGTATTTTTTGGCATTCAGGATGCCATCAATCACTTGAATTCGGCCCACACCATCTGCAGACATACATGCCCAAATCATGACATTTGTTGGGTTTTTTGTAGTTGCTTCAATGCAATCAGGATGAAGTGCTTCTCCTACTCTACGTCTCACGTATTTTCTACCATCACTACCAAAGAGCGATATTTTACTCTCATCGCTCCAGATTACTTGCCTCCATTGATTTTATGACCATTTAATGTGTTCTTTTGCCCACTTAACTCGTTTTTCGCTTTGCTTTTGATTTAAATATGGTTTTTTCCTTGGAATTCTAGCTTGTAATCCTAATCCTGATAACCTTCTTCTTATTGTTCTTGAACTTACTGCAATACCCGCTGCATTCATTTCACATCTAATGGCATCTGATGAAATTTTTCTATCTTGAAGGCATAGCCGTTTAATTTTTCTATCGGCAGTAGCGCTTGTGCATTTTTTTTGGCCTTATTTTCCACTGATTTTGTTTTTCCATAACGTAAACAGAACTTTCGTACACCAGAACAAGTCACTGAACCACCAACTTGTCTTGCAATTTCAGCATAAGAGAGGCCATTTTCACTCAATATGACAAGTCGGCTTCTTTTTGTAGATGTCCAATTAGTTCTTCTTGTTGATGACATTGTTTAAAATTAGTTTAATTAAAAAAAAGGACTTTAAATATTCAAAAACAGCAATACTCTATTTAATTGTACTAGTATGCATCATTCCGCAAAATATTTCCACAACAATAACTCTTTTACCATCCAAATAACCTAAACTATAGTTACAGACATTTGATTGGTCCTCACAACAGTGTTTGTGATTGGCTAGTACGCTTTTATTACAAAACACGTCCTTATTCAAAACGATTTGTGTTTGTTTGTTCTACTAAAATGAGCATATTTTTTTTTTGTAATACAGATATTGTAATACTGTTTTTATTATTAAATTCTACATTAAATTACCTTCAATTTGATAAGTAAACGTTTGTATTTAAGTGAAAATTAATATATTCTACAAGCACACAAAGTTGAAAAACATGAAACTTTCAAAAAATGTCCAAACGTTTGGCCACCACTGTATTTATGTCAAGGTCTAACAGAATCTGAAGTTTGATGAAATTCTGTGCTTTAATATAAATGCTGGACGATTACACCATGAAACAGTACTACATTAAAGACGTGAGTATAAAATATCACAAATTTACTAAATTGTGTATACAAATGTCAAATTTAAAACTGATACATACATTAAAATCAAATTAAAAATATCAACGTTTTGATCAACTTTTATGGTCATCATCAGGAAATAGTTGTTATATTGCTTCTAAAATTTCAAAGGTGAAAAACAAGCCATCTGTTGCCACATTATTATTGCCGTCCACAAATTTTAAAATATTCACTAGTTTAACCATCAACCATCGTTCCAACCAATCACAAGCAGAAACGATGCAGAAGCACCTCCTAATGGACAAAAATCTAACAGCTTTAAATGTATTACCGATGAAGAATGGTCAGGCACCCACTGTCGAATAACAAACTACAAAACCAACACGCAAATGGCAAGCAACGCTGCTTGTCATTTTTGGTTGCCACAGGCATTACCGTGCACATGTCATTCACCAATGGATCTGTATATTTATAAATATAATGTGCCTCGTAAAAGTCAAGATCAAATATTGAATTGCAATTTTGAATAATTCTGGCTCCAGAAAAGTTAAATCTATGGTCAAAATTCCAACAATGCTCTGCTATTGTAGATTTATCAAGTTCTTGCTTTTTGACACCTTTGTGTTCTTTTAATTTAAATTTAAGTGCTCGTCTTGTCTGTCCATAGAGCCATAGAGCTTGCCTCGCCTGGTCTTTCTTATATTGAACAGACGAGGCGAGCACTTAACCTTCGTGTTCTTTTAATCTAAATTTATTTAAAAAAGCAAGAACTTGATAAATCTACAATAGCGAAGCATTGTTGGAATTTTGACCACAGATTTAACTTTTCCGGAGCCAAAATTATTCAAAATTGCAATTCAATATTTGATCTTGACTTTTACGAGGCACATTATATTTATAAATATACAGATTCATTGGTGAATGACATGTCTAGCACCCCTTTTCTTTCTCCCATTTGAAGAGAGCCTGTGCGGTGATGCCTGTTTTAGGTGATTTGCTATCATTTGCATCACTTCCGCTCTTCTGGTTACACTTGCTTTGCCATTTTGGTCAGATTACAGCCAGTACTCGGGCTATAGCCGAGCGTGGTTCTTTTAAACCCTTTTAACATTTTTTTATTTTTAATTTCTTCCCACCTTACACTGATGAATCGATGACGGGATCTTTGTATCCTTAAAACCGCCGTATGTGTTTTAAAGTTTTATAATTTGTGTGCTTCAACATTTTTTTTAGCTTTTTCGTATTGACATCTTAGTTTTCTTAAAATTCACTAATTAGTAAAATAATTTCGAATTCCTTGATCTCCACCTTGAAATCTAGAACAGGAGAGTTTTTCTTTAGCCATTTTGATAAAAAAGATGGCATTTTCGATGTGATGTTTAATGATATTCTAATTAATTTCTTGAGTAATTATCAAAATATTAAAATTCTGAGACTCAGGTGCACCAGGCCAGGCATTGGACGATATACGCCTAAATTTTCAGACTTCTAGGTGGGCTAGATTTTGCTAGCCATCGCAGACAAACACACACACACACAGAGCGAAACTTTCTTTTATTAGTATAGATAAAGGAAGTACAAAGAGGGAAACAGCATTGTCTAAATATTAATATATATATATAAAAAAGTCATGATGAATTACAAATAAAGATATTACTCACCTGAAGGAAATTTAGCTACTCTGAAGCTATCATAAACATATACGATAACATTGATGTGCCAAAGCATAAATTAAAAATATATTTTATCATTTATATATTTACAGGATGATATAAAAAATTTATCCTTCTGTCATGATTACTTTTTATTATGTATAAGAACTGAATATTAAAATAATTTTATATATAGTTTCCTTATTTATATCAATCCTTCTAAAAATTAAAGGGACATAAAATAATAATTACTAAAAAAAGAAATTGTGTGAATATATATAAATGATTGGGCAATACATATATATGTACTAAATTTATGTATTATATAAATATTTGAAATCAGAAAGGAAAGAATCTGTGCAGAACCCCCATACAAAATTTATATCAATTCAATATAATAAAATAAAATTAGCTTTATAATTATTAAATATAGATGAAGCAGTCAGTTGAACATTACAAATTATTAACGCTATTGTGTTATTTAAATCCATCAGCTTGTATATTATATACATATAACTTATTGTAATATTATTTAAAATTCTTGAGATTTACAGAAGGTTGAATCAGTTGTTATAAGATGACTATCGAATTTTCTACAGTTCAACAGTAACAGTTTGTTTTGAAGGAGATCATCACAGAAGAAGATGATGCATCATATTTTTTAAGAGTGATTATTCTGAGAAACTAATTACTATCTTTAAGAGATAATAAAAAAAGTATATTACCCATTCTTGATGAATCGTTGCATGTAATCACTATACAAGAAATAATCGAAACGATAAAACTCCTGGTAGACTCTGCATCATGAACTAACCTGTGAAGCTGATAAATTATCATACTTTGGAGGAAAATTCTTGATAAACTCTTTGTCACAATTCCATATACCAGAGTTTACAGTCACAATTCCATATATTCCATATACCGTATTTTACATACAAAGTATTAACTTCTATTATTATGAATAATAGGAATTGGGATTCTGAATTCTGGATAACTGAAAATCCAGAGTATTTAAAAAAAATGAATTATGATCTGGGGACACACCCCGACAATCCGTGTATCATTTCATTACGCCTTCTTGTAGTATATGACTTTCACTCCAAACGATATTCTTATGCTCCTGAATTACGAAATGTATTTTAACATAATATAATATTGTTAATTATTGCTTAAATAAAGGTAATAATACTGTAATATTGATAAAAATAACAAATCGAATGTAACAGTTATTTTTAATTTACTCAATACACACGCCGAAGCAGAAGAGAGCTAGGGAGACTTCGAAGTTTTCAAACTTCAAGCGCAGTCAGCAATCTCTAACTGCGAGACGAGCCAGTCAAAAAACTTCGTTGTTGAACGTGGGATGCTATCTCCCGACTCCAGAATAAAAACAAAAGACTGCCTAAACAATTTATATTTCTGTGGTTGGCAATGATGAAAAGAATTGGCATCGACGAATAGAATGTTAATTGCATATTTGAAGCTGGGGAGACCGGTGAAAGTACATTGACCCCGTAATGATATTGTTATCATGTTTAAAAGCTTCTCTTTGGAGAAGAAAAAAAGAAAATATTTGAATAGACTAGCGTTAAGTTTTAAAGTAATAAAAAAAGAGATTTTTTAACTGAGAAAGGAATATGAAAATTAATATTTAGGATATGAATAATATTTAAGAAAAGTAATTTTACATTGAGATGGGGAATTTAAAAATTAATTTTAAATTTAGAATATTTAAAATATGGATTTTAAAATATTTAAATTAAAAGAAAGTTTCTGTCATAGCATAACAATGTTGGGGTATGTTTTACTGTAATGGATATATGCAATGTGCATTTGTAACAGATAACGTGCTTTTTATAAATAAAATTTCACTGATTCGATATGTTTTACTGCTATATTTCTCTGTTTGTCTAAAAATTCCTTATTAAATATGTTTTTGTATTTTAATAATGCTCACTATTAATGCATTTTTTCACATATCATGTTCAAGTACTCAATATTTGTCCATTTTTATTCAATTTTCTTTAAATTTCATTTGGTAATTGATTGGGCAATTTGAGTTAATAAATTAAGCTCATGGCTATTACCTCAAACAGAAATCAATTACATTTTACTTATATTATTGGAATATTGCCATTTAAAAAGTGTTTCACTGTATAAGTTTCCAATTGCTCTTGTAATAATTTTCACTTCTGCATATTGGATTTTTTCTCTACATATCTTTATGTATTTTTCCCACTTATTTTAATTTTGAGAATTTTAAATTTTTAAATATATTTATGTATTGTATTGTAATTATCGGTGTTTAACTACTGTCGATTATTTATGTGGTTTAATGGTTATTATTTACAAAAGTTTTATTATATATATATATATATATATATATATATATTTTTTTTTTTTTTGTTACTCTATTCACAGCATAATAAGTAGAATTGCAGAAGATGCATATCAGTTAAAAAAGCTTCAATACAATGAAGAGTACAGTTTTCTAACTGATTGCAAACATGTTGGCAGCAAAAATTAAAACAAGAACAGGACTATGGGTTTATTGGATAAGCAGTAGTTTGTTTGTAATATACCTTTATTTACTATTTTTTTAATTTGTGAAAAATAAAAATGAATAGCTAAAATACTATTTGAATCATTAAATACAAATACTTACTGAATCTGCAAACTCTGTAGGTCTACTAAACTGATTAAACTGAACTTCATCACTAGCTCCATATAAATTCAAATTTCCTGCAGAAAATTTAAAAATAAAATTCTTTAATTAAATGAATTATTTTCCTGAATTTATTTACAAGATAATTTTTTCAATTTTTATTCTTTGAAACTATGTCTCCTTCTTCTCTCCCAGAGTAACAAAAAATTGGAGACTGTTAATGAATACAAGTTTGATCATAAAATTTTCTGCAAAAAAATCTACTGTTCACACATCTTCTGACTAACTTCATAACTCAATCTGTTTTTTTTATAAACATACATATTTTCATATTGTTTCGCATGTTAGTGCATAGAGAGTGGTTTAACTTGCATGACTTGGGGGACCTTATGAGATTTCTAATTTTATTTCTTCTCCATAAATATACTTATTGACCCAAATAACTCCTTAAAAAAATCTTTATTTTAAAAATTTTTGTAACTGGAAGTATAAATTTATGAATAACAACTTGGGAATAAGCTGTAAGATAATAAGATAAAGCCCCTGCAGGAAAACTATTTCTAATGAAACTGATTTTCAAAAAGGTTAGTTCCTTTAAATTACAAAAAAGAAGAATTAAAAAAAAGGGATTTTTATTTTTAAAAGTAGTATATTTGTCATATAATACAACTATGCATGACTAATGTTGCGAGGTTCACTGGCACAAAAAGCAGGACAGTGGCTTCTAAATCAGAATATAAAAATTCAATAAATCCCATGAAAACAGAACCTGTCTATAACTGAATCCTATCTTAAATGTCAAAAATTCATAGTCCATATAGTAGGAATACCATACAATTATACCTGTTATGACAAAAGCCTGTCTAAAATGAAATCTTTTTCCTGTCACTTGACTTTCTGTCTTAGTAGGTTTTACTGTACTAAATAAGCACATTAATCTTATACAGTAAAATCTGGGAAAGCAAAGTTGCTAAGGACCGTTTTCCCGCAATTTTAATTTTGTTGATCTGATTTATTCTATTTCTATGCATTGTTATCGCGTTAATTTTGACGGTGAGCATTTTATCTGTTTCCCCAGCAGGACTGCCAACTACTACGCTTTGGGTGTAGCAACTCCGCTATAATCTGTTTCTACTACGCTCTATGCTTCTCTTGCATGAATCTAAAGATGCACCGAATAGTGATTTTGGCCAAATACTGAATATTCGACCCACAAGTAAACCGAATATTCAGCTAGCCGAATAGTAACATGGCAGGAGTGCAGAATATGTCCGATCCGGCGATCTAGGATTGGGGGAAATTTTAGTCATTTGGGGAAGTTTTTCGGAAAAATATACAATTGATTTCAATCTTAACAATGAATTACATAATTCCCCGAGTTAGAAAAATGTTTCCCTACAAATAAAAAGATCCGTATGGCGACTTTCACAAAATCGATCTGAGAATAGTATGTACCGTATATACTCATGTTTAAGTCGAGAAATTTTGGAAAAATAATCTGCTTCAAAGTAGGGGAGGGAGATCAACTTTATACATGGGACAAAAAAGTCGAAATTTATTTTTGGAGTAGAAAAATGCCGATGTTCCGGAGTAATTATGCAATTATCGAAATTTCTAAGTTCTTTTCTAATGAATTACCTTAGAGAATAATTTTAAAAGATAATAATTTTCTGACAAAAAAAAAATCAGGAAAGAGAAAACTTTGGAAAGAGAATCAAATCAAGAAGATCACACACCCATCACTGGTAGAAAACTCACTACAAGCTCTCACTGAATGGGTGAGCAAAAATATAAAATAATTTAAATTTAATAATGAGAAAAATATTTTTAATCTATGGACAACTTGGAAGAAAATTATTCTAAAAACTTAATTTAATAAAATAATCCTAAATTCTGAAAAGAAACCATCACTTCTAGATCAAGACAACGGTACCAGAAATACTTTAGCTCCTTGAAAACTGCTTGAAAATCTACAGTGACTGTGTTTGTGGATTTGTTGGCTCTATTATTGGAAAACACGTTTATAACAGAACCCTAAAATCTGATAATCTCTTTCATGAAGTGTTTATATCATGGAATGACCACCAGCGCATAAAGCTACGGAACTATTTTAACTACTAGTATTACTAGTATTTTAATGTGTTTTTGTGTTTTGTGATGTGTTAAAGTGTACATATAACATTAAACTATATTTATATGTCTTGTGTGTTACACATATATGTCTATGTAATGCATTATTTAAAAAGACAACTTATTACAATTGAATATTTGTATAGAAGTAACAAAAAAAAAAAAAAAATCCATAATGAAGAGGTGATTGTCACAACCACACACAAAAAAAAAAACCTATAGAAAATGGACATGAACAACCACATTGCATAATTAATGTCCTTTATATTTGTTTTGTATTGTATTATGTGATGTGTTATAATGTTCATCACACATAAAGACCGAAGAAAGAAAGCAGTAACCGGCAATAAAATTACAAAAGATTGACCACAGTTTAATGGGGGAAAGAGGCGTGTGTGTGTAATATGATGTATAATAACGTTAAAGAAATTATTTAAAAGAGTTGATAATTGAATTTACTATAAAATTAGGATTGTCGTTTAGTTTTGCTTGATTATGTATAAATTTAATATTTTTGTTTTTATTTATGTCTGAGCATAAATATTTTATTCTGTGTAGGTAATTGAGTATTATATTTTTATAAACAGATTTATGTAACCATGAAGCAAAATTGGTAAAAATATTTACAAGAAATGGAAAGTCAAATCTTTTATAGTAAATGTCAAATACTAATTTATATTATTATTAATCATATCAGTCTGACTTAATGTAAGCTGAAAATTGGGATAAAAAAGGATAAAAATTGAGTGAAAAAATAATAATAGCATCAATATAGCGATAGAATACATAATCATTATTAGCTAATGAATTTCTTTCATAATAGTATAAATAGAGGTCAATTGTTTGATGTATTTTAAATTCAAATGTATTATATATATGTATATGTGTATATATATATATATATGAAAGGATAAAAATTAAACCTTTTTAAAATTCAAAATTAAAAGTTCAAAATTTAAACTTAAAAATTCCCAAAATGTTTCTCTAATTTTTAAAGCCTGTAATTAAATCTTATGTGCCCCTGTTATCTTTGTTTTACAGCTTCACATTTATTACTTTCATATATCAGTTTCGATCTATCTAAGCGCACAAAAGCTGAGTTGATGTGATCCTCCTTTCTTGTGGTAACCCAGCTGAGCCCCAGAGAATCAAACCCATAAAACGTCATGTTGCCTAGATATGTTCTGGCTAATTAACTGTAAGATCCTCCCATTTCTCAGTGGCACATTTCAGCTGTAAAATCTAAATTACGCTCCAACAAAAAGCCTGAGCGCACGTTTTTGAGTGGCTTTTTTTTCCACCTACCACCTGCTCAAACAAATTACTGCCGCTCGGCCCTCCTGAAAATGCCTGCTGCCCCGGGCAACGGTCACTGCTCTAAGTTTGGCCATTAAAGATGTGAGACTCATCTCCTCTCCTGGTCTAACTTACCAAAGAGCGTGTACTAAAAAGGAATAAACATCAATTCCCAGGAAAACACTTAGTAATCTCTGAATTGACCACAAATACACCCAAAACTGAGAAACCTAAAAGAACTGATATGACGAAAAGAGAACGTATAAAACTACATATCTTATATATATATATAAGCAATAAAATGATAAAATACATAACTGCAGTAGAGCTTACCAGCAGCATCTCCAAATGCAAAGGCTTGACAAGACGCAGACAAATCAAAAGTCAAAATTTCAGCTCCACCAGTTTCAATTTGTTGAATATACAAAGAATACTGATCAGAGTTATCAGTATCGATCATCTGAAATTGCCCAGTCTGCAATGATATAAAAAATAAGACAACAATAAAGTTAGCCTATTATGAAATGGCATTTACACAATACAACTACATTTAGAAAAATACAATAGAGAAAAAGATATTAAAATTTTACGAAAATTTTAGAAAATTTTAAGAGAAAGCAAAAATTAAATTAAAAAAATTATTAACTTTAAAATGCAGTTAAAATATACAAGACAATTTGTTTTTAGTTGATTATAAAGAAAGGAAGGTTATACAATTTAACAATATGCAGAGAAACTTGTCTCTAATGATAAACTTATTTTTAATGATAATAAATTTACATGTTCTTAGCGGATTCTCTCTGAAAACTATTGTATAGCAAACCTGTATAACAATAATTCACTTTGTATAAACTTGTCTATAATGAGAATTTTAGTTTTTTGAACTGGCCATTTGGTTGCATCTGTAAACTTTGAAATCTATACAGCAGTCCGCTCAGAGAAAAATGAAGTCTGCTTACAGATGTTTTACATAAAATTCAATGTCAGAAAAAAAAAGACCTATCACAAAATTTAATTTCAGAAAAATGGACATTTTCTAATTTTTCTTTAATGGAATCTCAAATAAGTGGTAAGTGAAATTATTATTATCATCTTTTGTATTTCGATACTAGAAAGAATTTGGATTTTAGTCTTACTCCCATACTCTCATTCTACCAAACATTACAAAGAAAAATTCAACTACTTTATATTCTGGCATATAACGTGATCTGCTATGTATAACACACTCCCCCCCCCCCCCACTTTTTTTTGCAAAGAAACCTTCATGAGATAAGTAGCATAAAACTACTATACAGAAAATTGAATACAATAACTAGTACAAACAAAGAAAAAAACTAAGGAAATGGTGAAGAACATAATACATACACACTGCTCATTAATGAAGAAAAAATCGGAATCTGTATACTCATCTTTGCTTAATTTTTATTATCTCATTTTTATACCCGACATATAGTATGCACATATCAATTCAAATGAATTTTCTTGAATCAAAAGAGTTTGTTATATGCGGGAATATACAGTAATTTCTTTTTTGATTAATGATGTCTGAACCAAGTTTTTAGAATTTGAATGAGTTTTTCTTTTTTGTGAAATTGCTCTCCTTTTTCCAAAATTAATTCACAAAATTAAAAAATAAATCCAAGAAAACAAGGCTTCGTGAAAAAAACCTGAACAGATCCCTGCTATGGAACTTTGAAAAACAACTCATGCTGAGAACTACCTGCTTAAGGTCAGCTTTGTGATCATACTGTTAGAAAAGTTTTTTTTTTTTTTTTTTTTCCAAATTAATTTTTTCAGAAGACTACAATAAATGTAAGTTGACAATGAGTCCGCTTAAAATAAAATACAAAACACTTGGAATTCTTTCATAATATATATATATATATGTTCTTCAGGTATGAGTAAATTTGGCTAATTACCATTGAAGCACATGCTAAGGAAATTTTATGATTGTACAAGTTAATTATTAGCTATGTGGTATTCTGATTACACAATATCATTAATTATCTCTTTGAAGATTTTAGTAGAATGATATTAGAACTTGATATGTTTTTGAAATTCATAGATATTATAATTATATATATATATATATATATATATATATATATATAAAATCATTGATAATAGTCTAATTGGTGATTTTTCTGAAAGAATAGTTTGGGCATTATTAATCTTCACAGAATAGAAAATATCCAAACTGTCAAGAAAATATGGTCTGAAAAAATAAAAATATTTAAAACATTTTCTTATTAAAATCTGTAATGTTCAATAAGTACTTTAATTGCATTTTACTGAGCATAGTAATTCAATAACAAAATGCTTCTGGCAATTTCTACATAAAATTTTAAAAACAAGTTTCATCAATAAGAGAATTTTGTATATGCATGCAACTGCAGTTTAAAAGGAATTACCTGAGACACAACACAAAGACGTGATGAGTAAGCAGGAATAAAACGAAGCAAGAAGGGAGGGAACATCATGGGAATTGGACTAACATTCTTCATAACTCTTAAATCATAGACTTTCAAAAATCGCTCTACAGATAGCTCACCATGTCTAGAATAAGAAATACAAATGAAAAAACTCAAAACACAAATTGTACAAATTTATTAAAAAAGGTACTTTTCCATTTGATGGACACCACTTCACACCAAATGCAAATGTTTGTGCAAAAGCTGATTTAGGTAGAAGCTAGAAATGGCAATTCTAATGACATATCTATAGTTTAATTGAAAGTATAACCATTTTATTAAATACAAAATAGAGAGAAAATTTCTCAAGAATAAAAGTAATTAATTTTACTATACTGCTGGCATAAAATTGAAGGTTTAATTTAGTATTGCTGAAAATATTTGATATTATCTTTTCATGAGATTAAGCTACATAAATTCAATTAAGTGTAATTGACAGAAAATTCACACAAATCTATGAATGCACGCCAGAAGTATATAAATCACAACAGTTGTTAAAGGAATGTGGGAATCCAGAAATGACATTTCGGTGTGTATGTCTTCATTCTTTGACAATGGTGCAATTTTGGTGCTCTGAAATCAAGAATACCTTATTTTATCATGTGACATATCAATTATAATTATCATTTTTGTATTTCGATACTAGCAAGAATTTGGATTTTATCCTCCCCACTCCCATACTCATTCATTCCACCACATGCTGAAGTAAATTACAAAAAATATATTCAACTACTTTATATTCTGGCATATATTGCGATCTGGTATGTATAACACGTACCCCCCCCCCCCCTTTTTTTTTTTTGCAAAGAAATCTTCATGAGATAAGTAACATAAAAATACTATACAAAAAAAATAATATAACAACTAGTACAAACAAAGAAAAAACTAAGAAAATGGTGAAGAACATATTACATACACACTGCTTATTAATGAAGAAAAAATTTGAATCTGTATGCTCATTTTGGATAAGTTTTATTATCTCATTTTTATACCCGACATACTGCGTGCAAATATCTCTATAGGAATAACTTTAGAAGAATTAATCACATTCATTATTTGACAATCGCTGAACCGAGTAAGTCACATAAAATCCTAAAAAGGATAAAATAATCTGGAAATTAAACCTTTGAAAAAAAAAAAAAAAATTCTATGTAGGTTTAATAATTGGACACAAAGTAAACCGTTTTCCACATTTGGCACAAAATCATGACTGGGGTTCATCTAATGGAAAAGTAACCTAAAAAAATCAGATGTCTTTATTAAAATAAGATTTTTTGGATTTAAATCTGATTTTTATGACTTTATTCCTGAATTAAGGTATTAAATGCTAACTTCCCATTCCAGGTATTCTCCCTACAACCAGCATCTGCCTACACTCTTTCTATTTTAGGGTGGCACTCAGTATTGTCTATCCTTTTGTGCTATAAGGTTGGTTAGAGCAAAACTTTTATTTTTCAATTTTTATGACGAAATTTTTCACCATTTGATGTAAGCACTTTAAAATTATTATTTTTTATTAATTAGCAGTAGATTTCATTTGTTTTTGATTATTTATTTAATGATAAACTACATACATCATACACCTCAACTATTACACACAAAAATGACAAAAAAATTATATATATATCGTAATTTCTGGTACATAACCTGAGTCTCAAATAAATTGGTTTCAAACCAGAAATTTTATTTAATAAAATGCAACTCGTTTCTACTTGGTACTTATTTGATTTTATTTAATAAATAAAATTTCTGATTTGAAACCAATTTATTTGAGCCGTGGGTTACATAGAAATTACGGTATATAAATTATGTTTTGCTAATTTTTTTATATTGTCTTACAAAGCACAGATTGAAAAAAATAAAAAAAGACACACATATAACATTGGTTTCATTTCTTTGGGTTTTTTAAAAATTTCAGTTCAGCGCACTCTGTATGTTTTATCCTGCGCTAGCTTTTAGCATTCTCCATTATTGCCGATTACCATTCCTTTAAGCCTATTTCGGCACATTTCTCGGAGCTCTGCTCTTTACAAGGTTGTTTCGTTTCGTGCGTAATGTGCATGCACCATGTCGTGACGACTCTTGTTCAGCACTTCTCCGATTCTAGCACTGAGGTAAAAAAGGGATTGTATGCTATTTGCGAATTATATGTCGTTTTTCTTCTGCCGTTGGTGCTGAAGTTTAAATGGGTGTTTCTGTTTCCACGTATTATACAGCTTGTTTTGTTTTACAAGTTCTTAATTTGCTCTTTGATAAACAGCATCATCTTTAATTAGCTAATCAATTTAAAGCAATTCTGCAAGCACTTTTGTGCCCCCCCAGTTATTCGTATATATACGAATGTTACCGTATTTCTCGCCAGAATTTCAATTAAATCATTCCATAAAGATTATTTTAAAAAGTGTGGTCTGATCTGAGATTCAACCGTTGCATCGTTTCTCCAGGGATCGTTGACCATTAGAAATATTTAATGTTCTCAATAGTCTGTGATGCTGGAGTATATAATTTGAATTTAGTATTTTAAAAGTTTATTAAAATAACATAAAGTTTTTAATTGATCTATCAAGAATCTGTATGGAAGTTGACGAGTTTTAATATAAATATTTTGGAATTCAAAGATCGTTCTCAAATGTGGAATCCTTATTGACTCCTTCGTGCAGCGATCAATATTGATATGCCTTCCTCTACTTCCTGAAATGATAAAATAAAGATGGATTAAGTCTCTAAATCGTTTCTTCATTTCCCGAGTTTTACATTAAAGTAGGATGCATTAT
Source organism: Maratus michaelseni (assembly GCA_963931845.1). Lineage (NCBI taxonomy): Eukaryota > Metazoa > Arthropoda > Arachnida > Araneae > Salticidae > Maratus > Maratus michaelseni. The sequence continues at coordinate 173,427,580 of OZ007596.1, read as the reverse complement.
TTTATTTTATTTGATTATTTTCTTTTCTTCCAAGTTCCACCGAAAGAACGCAAGCACTTTATTGTGCTGTGTTGTGTTTCACAATGCAAAATAATAACTGATCACCCTATTCAATTAAATATTATTGCTCACAATGCATCTCCAAAATATTTAAATTCATGGCACTCAATAAAATCCATGTCACAACATAGAACACATATATACATACTTATATGCATCATGGTATTGTTTTTTATTTGTAAGAATTATGTAGGAAGGGAAAAAGCAGGTGGCACATGGGGATGGATTTTGCAAAATGGGGCAGCAGCCAAAGTGTTAAGCTAAAAAAACATGTTATGATAATTTAGATGTTTAAATATGTATTGTTTTTATTTATAAAATACATTATCAAACAATTTTAAATGGTATGAAAAATAAATAATGAGAATGGAAGAAATATTTTAATCCTTGATTCAACAGAAAATTTTCTGGAAGAGTATCGTCTTTGAAAGGAGTTGCATTCTAATAATTAAAAATGTGAAAAGGCATTTTACTCAATCTATTTCCTTTTAAATGATTCAGAGTTGTAATCTTAAAAATTTTTTTTTTAGCTAGTGTTTTTTGTCTCCGTCTAATCCAATGATTACCTCCCTTCAAAAGTTTTTTTTTTTTTTTTTGGGGCAGCATGTTTGTCTTTAAGACTGCTTCAAGACATGTTTGTCTTCAAGACTGCTCAAGCAGTAGCTTTTAACCCACTGTAATAAATTTTGTCTTCTACGATTTTTTAACTTTTAGCGACCTTTAGAGTTTTTTGCATTTTTTCACATTAGTAAATTTTTGAAAATATTTTTCAGTCACTGAGAGGGGACTAAAGGGACCAAAATGAATAAAAGAGGACTAAAGAGAACCTTTTTCTAAAAAGAGGGACTTTAAGGGGAAAAGGAGACCATTTGGGAGGCCTGCCCTTGCTATCTATACAGATAAAAGAAAAATGTTTGTGTGTCTGTGCACTAATGCTATAGAAATCTATCGCTCATAGAGGTCGTCAAATTTGCATAAGAATAGATAAAGAGAGGTCCCAATGCAATCGAGATTCAAATGTGATAATTAACAGATATTAATTAAAAATCTTCATTGAACAGGTTTCAGACGCCTTCAGTTAGCCTGCATCATGAACACCTATGGGTATTATTGTTCTGATGGTACCTTTTATTTAAAAAAAATATTAATATTTACTATTTAAAAAAAATGCTTTTCTAAAGCCTTTTTCATATATATATTTTTTCTCTTCTTTCCAATGTTGTTGATCTATCACACATGATCAAAATAAACAATGAATTCTGTTTCTATAGTAAGCTTTTATCACCAAAGTTGTGGGAGTTTTTTTTTTTTTCTTAGCTTTGACAAAGTATAAATAAGATAGTAATGATTTGGATTCCTTGCATTTTTAAATTAAATCTGCATGTACACTGCCAATGCAAAAGGCAGTGGGGCTCCCAACCCTAGGTTTGTTTGCATAAACTGAACAGAGTAATAATATATATTAAAGTAATCCTGGGTAATGCCAGGTAGGTCTGCTAGTGCTTAATATTTTTATGCTAATTAGTGGGCTTTTTCCTTATACTTTCTTTTGCAACACCTGTTTAGCAGATGTTATTCTTTTATTCTTCTTTAGCTTCAATTAGTTCTTATATATTTATTTGGCAAAGTAGAATGAGAAAATAAGATAATAATTTTTTTATTTAGACAAAATTATGTTTGTTGTAGTTATTTTATATAAAAGAGTGAGTAATTTGGTCATTAAATCAAAGTTATTAAGATAATGTAAATTGTGATAAATTTAATGAAATAACAATTTTAAATAACGTGCTTTTTATGCCTGTAAAAACTTACTATTTACAAGCTTGTACATAATTGAGGCGTTGACAATGGAAGGGGAGTAAGTGCCAAAAATGAAACTACCTTTTCCATGCCAAAGGCATTAGAGTTACTACCTGAGCCCTCTTGCAGCCATCATAAGAAATAAAATGAATAAGATATGGACTTACTCTCTTTCTCATGCTATTATTGGCCTTGGTAATTACTATTTTATCATGGAAAAACGGATTTCTTGGCACTTACTTCCCTTCCCATGTCAGTGCCTCAATAATTAAAAAGCTTCTTTCAGTTGTTTAATAGGCAAAATATCTTTAGAAACATTGCAGTTTATGTTCATCTTAGATTTTAATACTTCTTCACATCATTTTAAAAATTAAGAAAAATTATGATTGTAATCAATGATTTTTTTAATGATTTGATTAAAATCATTGATTTTAATCATTGGATTAAAATCATTAACCACTCACTCTTAAATCTTAATTTTTAATTCCAGCTTTAATAAATTTGCATCCAATCTGACCATAATTACATGAAATGAGACAAAGAATGAAACTTGCAGCTATTTGTTTTATATTAAACTGCATAATTAAAAAATGCTAAATTTTATGTACATTCATAATTAGGAGTATGCAAATACTCTGAATAAGTTTTAATGCAAATATTCTTTGATTTTTCTAAATCAAGCAAAATATTTATGAATTATAAATATGGTTTCTAGATTAGATCTTTTTCAGCATTTATGATACTAAAAGAGGATGCCCTTGCCAAGCTTGAGCAATAAATCATGCATAGGTAACTTTACATATATTACAGTAGGAATTTTGCCAAATTACTCAGTTATGAAGAAATTTAAAAAAAAAATTACATACTAGTTTTTGAATGGAAATCTGGTGACAATTTGTTAAGTGTAACCATATGCCTATATACACATTACTGTATGTAATTATACAATCACCACAACAGATTGTTACATTTCTCTGATTTTCTATTTTATAATATTATTAAGTCAGCATTAATTATGGACATATTTTTTGTTTTATAATATAAATTATTGTCGCACTTTACTATTTGAAATATTCTGAATACGAAAATTAAATTTAAAATTTCAAACCTTTTAACATTTTACACATTTTATATAAAAATAAAATTAATTTTATACAATAAAGAAACACATTTTACATATACAAAAATTACACTGGAAAAAAAAAGAAAGCAATAAACATTTTTAAAAATACAGAAGATCATTTCACTGATCTAATGCTTCATTTACAAGAGAATATTTTTTGCCGTTAAAAGCTATTTGAAAAGCAATTCATACATTCAGATTAAAATTAAAGAGATCAACTTGCTGTTCCTTGCAAACTAATTAATTGTAAATTAATTAAAAACTATTGTAATTAATAATACTACTAAAATTTGAGCTGATACCTCAAAGAATATCCACAAGTAATTAATAAGTTGCCATGAACATCAAAGTCCGATAACATCCCAGTGTGACAATCAATAACATGTTCGACTTGTAATGTATTTGGATCATGAAATGCTACCTAAGATCAAATAATCAAAATATTAATGATAATAATAATAAATCACTACATCTTAAGAAAACAACCTAACAAAAAGTGCTAAAAATATCTGCAACACAGTATGATATAATTAAAGCTTTGACTTCTTATAATCTGCATTACTTTCCTGTTTGAAAAATTACATTTGAGATACGAATATTTGCAAGAAACATGATAAATGATTATTTACTGCAAAATTTTAAGCAATTAAAATAAGATGCCTGCATTAGTAGTTGATCAATTAATGATGTTTTTGGTTTCCAAACTCCTAAAAAATTGTGTTTCACCAATGATTTATTTATTTATTTTGGTGCTGACTAACTGTCTGCACTATATTGCCTACACAGTTTTACTAGTGAGACTTCCGCAGGGAAGCTTTAATTTTTTGCAATAGTAGGCATGTGTCGTGTTGCAATTTTTTTTTTTACACATAGGAGTAGTTATGCTATTACAAATGCAAGATATTTTTTAACAGTAATGAGAATATGTTAGAAGAGCCATTATGCCAATAAAAGAAAGATGTTTATCCATGTCTGTATATGTCCAAGATGGCTAGAAAAATCTATTTCATGTAGATTTATGAAAATTTTTATGAGGATAGACGAGGGCAGGTCTGAATGCATCTGATTTTTCATTTTTTTTAAATAATTATCCAAGATATTAATTAAAAAACATAATGAACATCACAAAATGGCACACTGCCACAGTTGTCTGGCCAGAAACAGCATTTCTGAGTTTCTTCAAACAGAACGAAGAGAACAGCGAGAAAAGTTTAGTTTTTTTTTTGCATTTTGAAACTGCATTGAATTGCATGAAACTTCTACATCGAAATACAAAAACAATACCCCTCTTATTTAGGATACTTTTCTGGTTCTAATGGTGTTATTTGTTTAAAAAATATTAATATTTACAGTTTAAAAAAAAAAAAAAAAAAAAAAAAAAAAAATTCAAATGTTGATTTTGTGATTTTTTTTATCTGCATATTTACAAGTCTGTATTCGCTTTTCTGAAAAAACAACATTTATGGTACTTTTGCCATTCAAACAATGTTTTAAAAAAGTTGTTTTAAAAAAGAATAATATTTACCTTACCTTCTAAAAAATATTTTTTCTAAAAGATGATTTCACATTAATTTTTTCTGCAATTTTTAAAAATCTGCATCTGCTTTCCAAATAAAAATACACAAAAGAATTAAAAACACATATTTATTGTACCTTTACCTAACGATGTCTTTGTTTTAAAAAAATTATATTTACCTTTTCAAAAAAATTAATTTCTGAATGCCAATTTCATATTTTTTCATTTTTTCTGCAATTTTTAAAATTTTTCACCTGTTTTCCAAATCAAAATAATAATAATAATAATAAAAAAATACCCATTTATTTCTAGTACTTTAGCAGTTCCAACCATTCTTGAGATTAAAAATATATTAATTTTACTATTTCAAAAAAAAAAAAAAAAAAAAAATCTGGAAGCCTTTTTACGAATTTGCCAGACTTTTTTTTTTTCTTCTTCTCAGTACCTTTTTAAATATATCCTTTCATGTAATGTCAGAAATGCATCTTGCAACTACATATTCATGTTTTTAATCCAACATTAAGTTCAGTTGGAAAAAATTTTATTTAAAAATATAAAATCATTCAATATTGATTTTAGGTATATTTAAGGTTATTATCATAGGCCCAGGCAATGACAGACAGGTTAGCTAATCATTAATAAAAATTTAATTTTAGTTTCTGCACCATTTGCAAGAACAAAGCGTAACAAAAATATAAAGTTTGTCGTAAAATTTACGAAAGCACGTTTGCAGAAAGGTTAAAATAGATTAAAATACTAATTATAAAAATAATCCAACAAATCCATTAATAAAAATAAATAATTTTTATCCATCAGTTTGTCAACTGATTCAGGACTAAATCAATAATTGCATAGGAAATGTTGATAAATCAACATTACAAAAAGATTGATTTTTATGATTACTTAATAAAATAGTAAAAAATTGCTAAAAGAGTCACAAAGGACTGGAAAATCTGTTATAATTGTGTTGTGTCGTACCTATAACTTATCATAGGCAGACACTAACACGTGGTAGATAAAATTAATCTACCATTTAAGCTATTGAAATTTGTCCAAAACCTGAATTTGGTAGTTAAAATAATAAACATGATCGTATATATAGAATGTCATAAATTTCAACCTAAAACCTAAATAAAGGGAAATTAAACATTTATTGCTGCTGTGGAAAAGTAAAATATGACAGAGATATAAGGTTATATGAAAAAATTAAAGTTTATTTTAGAAAGTAATTAAGATATTTTGAAGGATAAACATTCACATTACATAGCTTATAACCTCTTTTTGGAGGAGAGTTGTAATGTTTGGGAGGGAGAAAAAAATATCTTTAAACCCCACTATTATTTTACGTGCTATTTAAAGAATCACATTAATGAAGACATGACAAAATACCACTGAAAAAATTAAGTCAACTCAGAATGATTATGTAAAACATTTATTTTTATTATAAAAAAAGGAAGAAAGTTAAATTTTATACATGCAGTGTATTTTTCAACTTCCACCAAATATTAGGGGCCCTTAACAATTAGGTTGTTAAATGAATTTCAGAATTTAGATTTTATTTGATTTAGGGTGCTGAAGCCTCTTTCACAAGGTACACTTTTACTTCTTCATAAGGATTAAAAAGGTTTACTCCTTTACCTCAAGGAGTAAAAGTAATAAAATCTTTGCAGCTCTTCTAATCTCATTTTTATTTAGTGCTGACTCTAGGCCAATTTGACAAGGTGCAGCGACTGGTGGCTCTTACTGCCTTTTTTTTTCCCCCCTCTTTTCGGTTGCTGGAAAAAAAATCTTTAAATACGTCTATTGGTCGTTGGAAAAAATTGTGAATTTAGTCAATCGGTTGACAGAAGAGAATAATGAAATTCGTCTTACACATTAACATAGAAATAGATAAGTATTTCTAACGAAATAGTGTTAATATAGATTTGCAACTTTGGAACTACATGGCAGCCAGTTTACAACTGTGCTAAGGTAATGCCACCTACAAGCAACAATATGGATACACACCATAGAATAAATCTATTATACCTACCAAATGATGAACTAATACAACTGTCCTACACAAATATTATATTTGAAACATTTTTTGAGAAACGTTTTTCTTCTTTAAAAGGCTATTTTATTAGAAGTCCTTATGTCTATGTTCATAGAAAAAAAAAAAATTGCTAAATTCGCCGATCAGTCATGGGAAAAAACAGCAAAGTTTGCCAATCCGTCGCAAGAAAATAATGCGAAATTGGTCAGTCGCAGAAAAAATCGTGAAATTTTTCAGTGAGGTGCGAGAAAAAAAAATAGTGAATTTCATCAATTTGTCGCCAGAAGAAACAGAATAATTCGGCAATTGGTTACGATAAAATCTGCAAAGTTCGTCAGTTGGTCAAGCGGAAAAAAAATGCAAAGTTTATCGATTGCTCGCCAGAAAATATCGCGAAAATCATCAATCAGTCGCAGGAAAATATTGTGAAATTCATCAGTCGAACGCATGGGGGAAAAAAATCACAAGCTTCGTCAATCTGTCGAAAGAAAAAATCGAGAAATTATACAAATTTCGTCGATCGATCGCGGAAAAAACAGAAATTTTGTTGATCGATCGATTACGGGAAAAACGCAAAGTTCATCGATCGATTGCAGGAAAAATGCCAAGTTCGTCGATCGGTTGCAGAAAAAATGCAAAGTTTGTCGATCGATCATGGGAAAAATGCAAACTTTGTCGATCGGTCGCAAAAAAATGCTGTGGAAGAACCACAATTTTTTATTAAGTTTTTTTCCATCATTTTTCAACTTTTATTTTTGTATTAAGTATTTCATTTATTTTATTAAAATTAAAAGGTACCTTTACACTGTATTTCACTGAAACTACTAACTTACTAACAAAACTAACACTTAACTTCACTAGCATGCAGGCATCCATCTTTGTTTACATTTTTTCAGTTAAATTCATAGTTATAAATTTGGTTGAATGGTTGGTTGAAATGTGTCAGTTGAACAAGAAGTAATGTTTTGTGGAGTAATGTTTTGTTTCAGGTTGAAAAATGTTGTTCAACTTTGTTTTATGCAAAACAGTTCCAGCATGTGCTGGCTAGTGGTGATTGGTTGCAAACCATTATAAAATGAGAAGGTTTCTCATGTATGTTATCTGGTTTTTGTTTGATGTATACTTGAAGATTTTTTTTTTCTGGTGTTAATAAAACTGTTTGATTTTACCCAAGTAATGTTTATTGCTGAAGTTTCAACATGAATTTTATCCTCCTGATTGCAATATTATTGCTCTTCAATTTGTAAGTAGACTCTTAATTTTCTTTTACTTAGAAGACTGAAATTTATGACATACTATACAATGAAATATAAAGAAGTTACACTCAAATCCTTAAAATTATACTCTGCTGTATACCAGATCCAAAAAACAAATGCAAAGTCCGTCAATCGATCGCGGGAAAATTGCAAAGTTCATCGATCAATCATGGGAAAAATGCAAAGTTCGTCGATCACTCGTGGAAAAAATGCAAAGTTCGTTATAAGTTGTGGAAAAAACGCAAAGGTCGTCTATCAGTTGCGGAAAAAATGCAAAGTTCGTCGATCGGCCGCAGAAAACATGCAAAGTTCGTAAATCAGTTGTGGAAAAAAAAAATTATGAAATTTATCGTTCGGTTGCAAGTAAATTAAATAACGCAAATTTCTCCAGGAAATGGTGAAATTTTTTGAGCAGGAGGATCCTGCCCACGATATTTTTTTGGGTGGAATTTTAAAATTTTTGCTGCAAATCCTGTCCTGAAATTCAAGCACTGCAGGATCATGAAAATTTTCTGTGTGAGGTAGGACTCCTTTGTAAACAGATTTGATTTACAAAAATTGACAAATTTTACTATACTTTCAGAATAAATACCAATAAGTGAAAATACATCCATAATCTACCAGAAATAAATACAAATTTTGTAAATACATACTTTTTGAAAATGAGTTTCTTCTTATAACACTAGGGGGCTCTGCCCCCTACGAGCTGCACTCGCCAACCCCCATTCTGACACTGCAAACTTTAAAATAAATCTGATTTGATCAACTCTAAAACAATTACGGAAGATCGAATTAGAATTAAACGACCAGTGGCAATCTGCTGCAATCGGGTTTCCATTCATATTCCTTTGACTGAGGGATTTTAATACCAAATCAACTACTGTCAAACAGCTAACAACTGTTTTCGTGATTGATTAAGAATTTGAAAATCAATGTGCTTAAAATGGTTAAGTAAACAATGTCGCTGCATTGGGGAATTTTATAACGATGTTATTGAAAATTGGGTACTTCTCCATTATCCTGTCGACTACTTTCTATAAAAGAAAAGAACTGTATAGGATTTAATGCCAAAAGTGCATGAGTGTCGTGTCACATTCAATTGGCATCAGATGCTTTACATGTGTTAGACTTAAAGATGGAGGGTTCAAAGAACCTAGCACTGCGGTTACATGTGTTAGTTATGTCATCGAGTAATTTTTGTTTCAACGTTTATCTGTATTTTGAATAGCATTTTAACAATTTATTTTTTTAAATTTAAATGTAATTGTTAAATGTAAAAATATAGTTTTTAATTGAAGAGAAATATTATTTACGCTGTTTTAAATTTGCAATTACAGGTAAAATATATTGTTGATATAAATTAATATCTCATGTAAATATATTTTTATATTGAAACTGTTTGGAAATATAGTTATTTCAGCATTTTAAATATAACGTAAGTTTCCCCATTTAATGCTTTGAACACATAATAATTTAATTATTTCTCTTTTTAATATTCATGCGCAAGTATATTTTTATTACGTAATTTTCTACATTTAATACTTAACACGTGATCATTTAATTATTATTTTAAAGTTTTATTTCTGTTTTTAATAGTCAGTGTAAATACATTTCTTAATTGAAAGGGAATATTATTATGTGTGCTCTTTTACAAATTGGCAACAATTCAAATAATGGATTTTTTGAAATATGAAATAAATCTCCATCAAAATAATGAAAATTTGAATAAAAAAATTGAAATAAAACCTCAAAAAATGAGTTAAATTAAAAAAATAATTGCACTCTGCACACCACAAGCTTGTCAACTACATCATTTTAAATCATGGTTAAATTCCTATGCATAGTTTTCGTTCCTATAAAACTTTTTAAGAGAACTATTTTAACCAACTTTAATATTAAATATCTCTTAAAATAATTCTTCGATTTAAAAATTGTCTGCTTTAGTGTGTTTATCAAACATTTCTCTATAAAACTATCAATTTTCATATTTTCATATGCAGTAGTTTTCTGAATATTGGCCCAGAAAGAACTCAAGGCACAAAAAATGCATTGACAGCGGCTGCAGCGGTGGTGGTTACTTTTTTTTTAATATAGAGAGAAACATATGCATTGCACATAACTAAAAAATACTAAAAGTAGAATATATTATCACATTTTTTATCATGAAAAAGAATATTTTTATAGATCTGACAGTACTTTATATTTTTAAATTATGGTAAATAATACAGAAGAAAAAAATGGGCTTAGTTTGTTTAGTTCGTTGAAATATTTCTTCAAATTTGGAAAACTTTCTGCAAATGATGTTTACATGTTCGTTTATATCCTGTGTCATGTCAGTTATGTCCTTATGTCAGTTATGCTGAAAAATTTTAACTTTGTATCTCTACTGAGGTCTGGGTTAAAAAAAGGGGGCAGTAATAACATCTGGAGTTAATTTTATTTGTTAAAAATTGCTTATAACATAACTTTTGATATCATAAAATGTTAGCGAAACCTGAAAAAATATAAAAAGAATGATTATCATAATGCATAAAATAAAAATATTACCTTTCCAGTGCTATCACCAGAGCAAATAAAACGAGGATGTTTCCTTAATATCGCACAATTGTCTCCACTAATTTGAAAAATATTAATTTCTTCTAAGGTATTTAAATCAAGCTCTATTAAATTTTTATGATGGCCACCCATGTACAAAGTTCCTTGAGGATTTGTAACCATACATTGCATATCCTGTAAGGTTTCAGAGCTAAAGGACAAAACAAATATAATGTTAAAATGCTATCTTAAATTATAATCTAGCACATGACTAGAATATTTTGTGAATCTATCATCATTGTATACTTTGTGCAATCTTGCACAAAGTATGCAACGATGACAGTTATGCTATATGGTATTTATAATTCAGAATGTTTCAAATAATTAAAATTATGTTGTAGTACATGTAATTTTGTGTAAATCCTATTTGAATAAATAATTTGTGGTTCTTAAAAGATTGGGATCATATAGAATTAAAAATATGTAGTCCTAGAATGTAAAAATTATATAGCCCAAAGCAAGAAAAAAAATGAAGTGACATCAGTTTTTCTTGCTTTGGAATATATAATTTTTATATTCTAGGACTACATATTTTTAATTCTAAATGTATGTATGTCATATATAAATACATCTGAATCTCGTAAGAATCACAAATTACCTGTTCAAATAGAATTTACACAAAATTACATATACAGCAGAATTTTAATTATTTGAAACATTCTGAATCATAAATACCATATTTACAGCATAACTGTCATCATTGCATACCTTTATTCTTTTTAATTTAAAAAAGGAAACACTTTACTAAAGAAAAAACAAATAATAAGAAAAAAAATAGATAACTTTTGCCTGGAGAATATGAAATAGTTTAGAATGAATTTGTTAATTTTAGTTCTAAATGAAAAATTTTCTATTCTGTTAATGAACACTTTGAACTAAATAAGGGATAATTTTCAAAAATATAAATATCTGACAAGCTCCATTTTAGGTGATGTTTAAGATTTCAGTGACTATTACACTTTTTTCTTTTCCCTGCACTTGAAAGTTTACTTTGAAATCAGACTTGCTAAACTTGAGGTTTTGTATATGGAAAAAAAAAACTATCTTTTTCTCCCTATCACCCATATCATCACCAAAATAGCTAATCTATATTATTAAAATAAAGAATTTGTGTACACTCTCACGCTGTGATGGATAAGGCCAGTGCTATGACAATGGTCATGGAGATACTCCAAAGTGTAAACGAGAACACCTCAAAGATAATTTTAACTTAAATTTAGTTTTTTATTTAACTTTTAAGGAATTTTTTCACTGGATATTTGATAGGTATTTTATTTCACCATTCACATCTCTGTTTTTAAATATTGCATAATTTCAGTCTTTACAGCATAGACTAGAACAAAAAAAGCACTTTCAGATGATGTTTTTCTCAAAAATTCTAATGTAATTTTTGACCTTTTTAATGATTAATTAAAAAAAAATAATAATAATAAAATATTTTAAAAACAAACACCTTGTTTCATTGCACAAACCTGAAATAGTAATAATGTTATGTTGCTTTGCCTCCTTCTAAATCAAGGGAAAATAAAAAAAATGCCAAACCACATGTGCACCATTTTTGTTCCTTTTCTAAATCATTATAGGATAAATTTAATTGGTTACAGAAAATTAAAATTACAAATTACTTGATTTAAAGTAACTTTTAGATTTAACTAGATTGATTAACAAAAAATAAGCATAAATATAATGTGACTGAAAGAAAAATATTGAAAATGTACTTAATCATTCCCTATATGATGTGTTTCTTTGGATGCAGCTTAAGTAACACCCTTTGAATAATATAATTCCTTTTGAATTTTATATTTTGAGTATGCTTCTTTGTAAAACTGCATCATTTCTCGTGTTACGCAAGCATCTATAGCTTTTCCATCAACAGCATCTTTAATCAGTCTCAAACCTCTTATTGTATCGAGGTTCTGATGTTAACATTTTCTTATTCCGAGAAAATCCTTTTTCCACTGATGCCTGCCCATGTGAAAACTTTCATATGGATTTCACTAAATTTCCTGTATCTTTGAAATATCCTGTATCTCCTTAATAATCCTTATCCTGTATCTCCTTAATAATCCTTATCCTGTATCTCCTTAATAATCCTTATCCTGTATCTTGAAAATTTGTATTTTTCATTATTAGTCATGGAAAGGGCCAGTTGGAAACCCCTTTGGATAAAATGGATAAAATCCATGATTTCCCTCATGGAAAGTTCCAGTAGTGATATATTAGTTACCAGGTCACGTTAAAGTTCCATTCCTCACAGATATCATCATCATTTCTAGGTATTGCTTTACCGTCACCCATATTATCATTTCCCGAAGTGCATAACTCATTACCTGTCTGCTTCTTCACATCACTCAAAGCAAGTAAGAACTTTCCTTTTTAAGCTTTCTCAAATTAGTGGCGATTAAAAAATGACATTTCATGTAAAGGGTTATTGTTGCTTCTTATACAAAACTAGTCGTTGGGGGCCACCGTAATACTTACCCATCACGGATATGCATAATATAAAATATGAAAATAAAACATCAGTAAACTATTTATAAAATGCATTGCAATTCGAATAAAATTGTGGTTTGATGACGTCATAAACTTTAAACGCTCTATTACTGAATTGCGTAAAAGAAACATCCTTATAACTCCAAAAATGATAATCATATTAACTAACGGTTTATTGCGTCAGATTAAGAGTCTCATTTCCAATTAAAATATATCTTTAATTTGAAATTTGAATGAAGTACAGGGTCATGAAAAATCGAAGAGTGTGAAAAATAGGATTAAAAATATCTCGACAACTAATTATCCGATCGACTTCATGCTTTATGCAAAATTTTTTTATTGTCTTTTATATTCACTCCTTAAAATAAACAATTTCGAAAATTTTTATATACCTTTTATCAGAACGAATATTTTGAGAGTCTGAAAAAAATAGTTCCGGATAATCGAGGTTACTGAAATTCAATAAGCTTCTTCCCATTATTACATACTAAGCACATACCAAATTTCAAGTCTCTATCTCAATTTTTTCGGGAGATAGAGCGTTTACAGACACACAGACGGACGGCAAATTTTTTTTCCTAAAAATATGTTTTTCAGAATCTCCAGTGTCTGAAACGTGTAAATCCGTTGATGGGTACGTATGAAAATCACATTTGCAAGTACAAAAATTATGATCACGCCATTGCAGCAATACAATTACACAACATGGCTGTTTCCTGTGCCATGCCAGTAACAATTTGAGCCATTAGAGGACCACCCAGATTTCACTTTGAATAGTACCGTGAGCTACTTGTCCTCGTATGAGATATACTTTCAAGCCCAGTCCATTCTGGTCTGTTTATGGTATGATTTCAGGTGCAGTTTGGAAAGCACTTTTAAAAAACAATGTACTTGAAGTCTCTTAAGCGTCTATGTCCTTTGAGAGATTAACACAGAGATTTTTAATTTGCCTTATGGACTTTCGCTTTGACACATATCTTCTAATTTTTTTATCAGTCTGAACACTTGTTACACATGGCCACCCGCATCTTGGTTTTCAGTCATAATTGTTATTTTCTAGGAAGTAATCTGTTTATCCCTTGCTTTGAACAATATTCTAGAATTTTAACAGGCTTTTTTTTTCAATTGCAACTTAAATATTTTTAAAATTTCCTCTTTTGTGAATTTTGTAGCTTTTGACAGTTTAAATCCACATAAATTAAATATTTAGTGTGATACTGCTCAGGAAAAATGCTTGGTTGAAGAAACCAATCCAGCATTTAACATTTGCATAATGTGCCTAAACTGTTAAGATAGTGGTTTTTAGCAAAATTTTTTTAAATAAGCTTATTCTTTAAGTAAATAATGCTGATGAAACCATAATAATATCTGTACTATGTTTCATTTCAATTACATTGGGAATATTTATTATAAAATTATTCCATATGCTTATCTTTCCAATTTTATTCTGTACACAAAACCGAACTGAAACATGGCTTTAAACAGATTATAAAATTAATATAGGTAGAATGTGTATGATTAGATTAACTTGGTATCGAATTTCAGTAATCTAAGTTATCACATAATCCTCATGTGAAAATTATACAAATCTTTGTTTTTTAGTGCAATTTCTTTTCAAAAGTAAGTGGTTCAAAAAATATTCAGGGCATAAATTACCTAAATAAATATGGTATTGCTTTATGATGTATACAGGGCTCCCAACACATTTTAGTCCTCAAAAAGGGGAAAGGGGACCATTTTTATTTAAAAAGGGGACTTTGGGGAACCATTTATACTAAAAAAGGGAACTTTGGGGGACCAGTTATATTTAAAAAGGCGACTGAAAAGGGAATACATGTCTAAAAATACAGCACCAAGTTTCCCTAAATATGCAATTTTTTAAAATATACTTCAGAAAATATGTTAATTGATTATCCTTACAAAGGAAAGGTATCATTAAACAACTGATTATCTTGTCACTAAACAATATACATAGCTTTATTTAACACACTCAAATATCCTACGCCAGGATGGGTTATATTTAGAACAGCAAAAAATGATTTGGAATAAACTATAAATAGTAAAAATTAACGGATCTAAGAAAATATTAAATGAATCAATTGTTAGCGGTATTATACATTAACAATTACAAAAGAACAGTGCTTTTCTTGGAATTTAACTTGTAGTAACAGTAATCAGTGAATAAAAAAAGCACAGCATAACAGTGCCTCCTGTTAACTAATAAAATTTAAAATTAGATTAACATAAATATATATTGTTAATTTTTAACTCAAACATAAAATTCAGTTCCTTTCTATACAATAGAAACTGAGATGCTATAATGTTGATTCGAAAAAACATAGTATGGCAACTCCTCCTAGATTAAGGCTTGGTAGTGGTCAAAACCAATATTCATAATCATCGTACATATTAAATTTGGTGAAATTCTATCCCAAACATGCAGAGATCTGGCTATCATGGAAATAGTTAAAAATGCGACCCAGTAGCACCACCTGTTGGGTGAAATACACCAAAATCTAATCAGCATCGATTTATGTTAAGAGTTAACTTAATGTGAAGTTTGATGAAATTTTACCCAGATTGTCTTATTAAAATACCTGATGTAAAAAGTAAAAAAAATCCCTGATGGCTCGGCCTACAGGCACACGTAGATTTCAAAGACGCAGACCGTGGGGTGCCTGTTTCTTGGGAATTGCAGAAGAAAGACCTTTTGCCATGATGCAGCAGTTGGGACCGCCCACTTCGAAATATACCTGTGCCTGTGTGCGGAGCCAGCAGGGATTTTTTTGTTTTTTATTTATTTATTTTTTTGCTATAAGAGTTGGTCTATAAAAAACTTGTCAATATAAAAGTTGTAGATAATATAAAAGAGATTTATAATAAATTCAAGCGGATTTGATATCTTGTGAATTGATAAAGTTATGAATTTTTTTCTTCTTAAGCCCCTATTTCCTCCCATCCCCCTTGAAGGCATTTTTAATGAAATCAAAAATTTGTCATACATACATTTTTGGCCCTTTTCCTAGAAGTAATAACTTTAAACAGATTTGATACGTATCATAATTAAAAAGTTATGGTTTTTTTCTGTTTTCACAAAAAGCCCCCCTCCCCTTTCCACTCTCCCTGGTTCGATTTTGCCCATTAACGAACTTGACCGAGATTTTATGTATCTGTTTGGAAAAGATTTGTGCAGAATTATTGAAGTTATCGTGCCCATAAAAAAGTGATATAGATAGATAGATAAAGTTTTGAACTGGGTGGGGGGGTTGGGTTCTAGGAGTCATGATCAGTGTAGATCTGCAAAAAATTTTCAGAAATTCCAACTCAGGGGAGAATGTAATAGGTAGTATTTCTAACAAAATCTATCTGAAAATGCAGCATAACAGTGCCACCTGATGAGCCATATACGCCAAAACATAATCAGTCATTTGATGAAATTCCTTGCTTCAGATTTTGATATAGAATGGCTACAAAATGTATATCACATACAGAGAGAGATTTTTTAAAAATAATCAAATCGTATTCAAGTCAACCTAAAATGTGTAAATCCATAAAAAAAAAGAGGAAATTATTTTTATGATTCCAATATTTTCTTCTGATAAATATATATTAAAGAAAACATTATAAAAAAGAAGAAATTTTAATTACGATTTCCTTTAATAGCTGAGATAATACTTCTCCATCAAAACTGAAAATAAAACTATATCTATAATTTATCTGTGTGATGAAGAGACTGTTGCGCATAGAGCTACAAGATTTGGCAGGAAAGTACCTACATGTCTAAAGTTAGTTTTTAAATTTTTTGATTAAGATTTTTTTTTATTTAATTTTTCAGGCAATTTGTACCCCCTTTTTTTCCATGTTTCATGGTGATTTCTTTCACATTAATAAAAGGAATTCATTTTAAGAATTTTTAGCCCAGTAGTAATTTTTTTCCTTTTTCAATAGTTTATTCAAAATTTGTATAGTGATTTCTAAATTTTTCATGAATTTTTTATGAAAATTACAGGGTTTTTTTTGTGACTTGTGCTAATTTTTTGACATTCGTAAAAAGAATTCACTTGCAAACTTTTATATTTTTGTTCTTCTGCAATTATGTTTTTTGATTTGAATTTTTAGCAATTTCTAGCTTTTTTCTTTTTTTTTCTCCACATTCTGCGGTGTTTTTTGACATTTGTGAAACAATTCCGTTTACATCGTTAACATTTTTTTTTCTGCAATTTTTATTCATTTTGTAGAGTTTTTTTGCAAAGTAGTAAAAGGAATCTGGTTTCAATTTTTTTAGTCCAATACAGTAAATGCTGCCTCTTTTTAATAAAAATTATTCGGAATTCGTGCAGCAATTTTTTAATTTTGCACAGTTTATATGAGTTTTAGATTTTTTTTTTTTGTTTTGGAATGATTTTTTGACATTATGAAAAAGAATCAATAGCCCAGTTTAATAAATTTCATCTTCCTTTCAATAAAATTTATTCAGAATTCGTGCAGCAATTTTTGACTTTTGGCTAAATTTTTATGCAATTTTTTTTTTTTTTTTTGTGTGTGTGTATTTTGCGACGATTTTATGACAGTAAATTTTGTCTTGTAGATTTTTGAAAGTTAGTGATTTTTAATGAGATTTCCAATCCGTTTTTTTAATGTTTTTCCACATTCCATGGCAATTTTTTGACATTCGTGAAAGAATTCTGGTTATAATGTTTTAGCGCATTATAATAAATTTTGTCTTCTACAATTTTTTAACTTTTAGCAATTTTTAAAGTTTTTTGCATTTTGCGGCAATTTTTCTTTTATTTCCAGTCATAAAAGGGGACTAAGGGGACCAAAATGCACAAAAGGGGACTAAAGGGGACCTTTTTCTAAAAAGGGGACTTTAGGGGGAAAAAGGGGACCATTTGGGAGCCCTGTGTATACTAAATGTTTGCTGTTCTGTTGGTGTTTATATTACCGTAAATAATCTGCAATTGAGATGAATACATAATTCACTTTAAAATGATTATATATCATCAATAGTTTTACACTTTCAAATAATTTTTCATAATAATGCATGTTTACAGATTATATTAAAACAATGTCTTAAATTAATAACTTCTCAGCTTCTGCTACACGCATCATTTACAAAAAATTATCACCACGCAAGCGAAATTCAATAGAACAGATACGAATCTTACCCACAACCCTCCCTCCCATTATCGTAATTACATCAGATGCTTATCTGATCTTGATAGTTTTGCCAATGACAGGTCACGTGATCTCTCTCTGATCAGCAGGCTGAAAAATTGGACGTCTGGCGTAAGCTGTGACGTCATCTGGACGTCTTGCACAATAACTTACGCCATAACCTGGACGTTTCAAAGGTCACTTGGATGTTGGACATCTTCCACTAAGGTAATACTATTCTTAGTGGAAGACTGCAGTCCAAGATGGCAGACGTTCAGGCAGGCCTATGACTAGTTATTTTGGCTTCTAAAGCAAGCTGAAAGTATAATAATTAAAATCTGAAAAATAAATATTTGCTAATTAATTAATAAATGAATAAACAAATTTTTAAGTTTCAAAGAGCTAAAGCTCGTATTTAATGAAAAATAAACAACAAAATATTAAATATATATTTACAAATAAACACAATAAATACAAATAAAAGGGTAAAAAAAGAAGCATTTTTTCAGGAAAAAAACAGGTTTTACATTGAAAATAACTGTGGAATAACAAATACAGATGCATGCAAGTATCACAATTTGCCGCATCATGGAGCCAAAGCTCCCTTTGGACGCTTTGCAACTGGCTCGAAGTCATCATCACTGTCCACACCAGAAATCGAACTCGACACCGAATGATTGAGCCACGTACTATCGCAAGCATTACTCACACATGCTACACCAGTTGCACTAACAACACTTGAACTTTCTACATCCCTTGGTTCTCTTAAATGATTAATTTCAACAGTATATACATTTTAAGAAACAGAATTTATAATTCAGATATTAACAATAAATTTTTGAAAATTAACTTGATTACGTTACCAATGGTTGAAAATAGGAAGTCCTCTTCTTGCTGACATACGCAGAGAATTACTTGTAAGAGATAAGATGCCAGCATCATGAGAGATTATCGAACGAACGTCGTTGCTGACATGCACTTGAAAAGATGTAAACTTTTGCAATTCTGCAGTAGAATAAGATGTCATGTGACCCTATAACAAATATTTAATTTTTAAATAATCTAAACTATTAGATAATTTTACTTTAACTATTTTAAATAATGAATATTATAACTGAAAAACATATATAATTCAAGTACAACTTTATTTTATTTGATGTCTTACAAAGTTTGAATAAATAAAAATATTACAATAAAAATTATTAGATAAACTGCAACGCATACAAAAAAAAAAAAAAAAAAAAAAAGAAGTTAATTTTTGTTTTATTGCCCCGATACATTTTTTCCCCTGAAATTTATCATTAGTCCTACAAGAATATAGCAATACAGAATTTTCATTACTGCATGTGCTGACTCTTTCATTCTCAACAAAGCAAAAAAAAAAAAAAAAAAAAAAAAAAAAATAGACTCCAGGACTTTGGGTTTCCAGAACACTCTTCTCAGTTAGAAGCTCCTAAATGTTTTTTTAAATTCTACAGTGTTCATTCATCCACTTTTTGCAAGCTTTGCCCTTACTTCTGCATGCTTACTAGTGAAAAGTTAAAGAAAAAAATAAAAATAAAAATCCCTGACGGCTCGGCCTACAGGCACAGGTAAATTTCGAAGACGCAGACCGTGTGGCGCCTGTTTGTCGGGAATTGCGGAAGAAATGACCTTTTTGCGATGATGCTGCAGTTGGAACTGCCTACTTCGAAACCAAACTTGTTTGCAGGCGAAGCCAGCAAGGATTTTTTTTGCTATAAGAGTTGGTCCTATAAAAAACATGTCAATATAAAAGTTTTAGATAATATTAAGAGGATTTATAATAAATTTAAGCGGATTTGAAATCTTGGGAATTGACAAAGTTATGAATTTTTTTCTTCTAAAACCCCCCTCCCCCCTCTTAAGACAATTTTTAATTATATCAAAAATCTGTCATACATAAACTTTCGGCCCTTTTCCTAGAAGTAATAATAACTTCAAACGGATTCGATACGTATCATAATTAAGAAATTATGGGATTTTTCTGTTTTCACAAAAGCCCCCCCCCCATCCCCCCCCTTGGTTCGATTTTGCCCATTAACGAACTTGACCGAGATTTTATGCCCCTTGATTTTATGTATCAGTTTCGAAAAGATGCGGGAGTTGGAACCGCCTACTTCGAAAAATAACTTGTTTGCAGGCGGAGCCGGCAGGGATTTTTTTGTTTTTAATTTTTTTTTTGCTATAACGGTTGGTCCTATAAAAAACTTGTCAATATAAAAGTTTTAGATAATATTAGGAGGATTTATAATAAATTTAAGCGGATTTGAAATATTGGGAATTGACGAAGTTATGAATTTTTTTCTTCTAAAACCCCCCTTCCCTCCCCCCCCCCCCCCCAAGGCAATTTTTAATTATATCAAAAATCTGTCATACATAAGTCTTTGGCCCTGTTCCTAGAAGTAATAATAACTTTAAACAGATTCGATACGTATCATAATTAATAAATTATGGGTTTTTTCTGTTTTCACAAAAAGCACCCCCCCCCCCCCGGTTCGATTTTGCTCATTAACGAACTTGACCGAGATTTTATGCCCCTTGATTTTATGTATCAGTTTCGAAAAGATGCGGGAGTAGGAACCGCCTACTTCGAAAAATAACTTGTTTGCAGGCGGAGCCGGCAGGGATTTTTTTGTTTTTAATTTTTTTTGCTATAACGGTTGGTCCTATAAAAAACTTGTCAATATAAAAGTTTTAGATAATATTAGGAGGATTTATAATAAATTTAAGTGGATTTGATATCTTGTGAAATGACGAAGCTATGATTTTTTTTCTTCTAACCCCCCCCCCCCCCCTTGGGGCCATTTTTAATTATATCAAAAATCTGTCATACATAAATTTTCGGCCCTTTTCCTAGAAGTAATAATAACTTTAAACGGATTCGATATGTATAATAATAAAGAAATTATGAGGAGTTTTCTGTTTTCACAAAAAGCCCCCCCCCCCCCCCCATGGCTCGATTTTGCCTATTAACGAACTTGACCGAGATTTTATGACCCTTGATTTTATGTATCAGTTTGGAAGAGATTTATGCAGAATTTTTCCAGTTATCGTGGTCAGAAAAAAAGTGACATAGATAGATAGATATATAAAGTTTTGAACTGGGGGTGGTTTTGGGTTCTGGGAGTCATGATCGGCGTAGATCTGCAAACATTTTTCAAAATTTCCAACGTAGGTGAGAATGTAATAGGTAGTATTTCTTACGAAATCTACCTAAAAGAAAGAAAAAGAAGTATACTGTATCATGTCATTTTCAAACTTTTATTTTAACTGAAATTTTGGAAGTAAAATATTATAATGAAGTAACTAGCCCCTATTTGATGCAAAAAAATAGTCCTGCACTTACAGGCAAAATTTGGACAGTAGCCTTTGGAATTTAAAACTTGAAGAAGATAAGAGCAAAAATTCTTGTTAAAAGCTGTAGAGAGTTAACTATTAATAGAAAACATTTGGTTTGCATAAAGATAAAATATATGTTTCCTTGTTAATCTTAAAATTTCTGTATAAATTTTAGATTATACTTTCTTTATACTATTTGGAAGTTTTATTTTTCTGTAGTTATTATAGGCACATTAAAGCTTTCTGGCTCCTTCCTCTGCAAAAATTCTTAAGGTAGCCTCCCCCCCCCCCCTCCCCTGTTAGAAAAATGCAACTCTAAATGTATTACAATTTATGTTTTTTTCTGCAAATTATTTTTACATTGAGATCCTCAATTATAGGGACCTTATGTTATGGCTACCACTGTAAGATATTATGCATCAGATAAGATGTGAGTGTCACTGTCATTACTACAGTGAGATAATATTGTTGTATCTTTCAACTCATATGAATATTGACGCTCTTCACTGTTTGCGATCCAGCTGTGGTGCACCCGTGCTTACTAAAAGGTTGGATAAGGGCCTGCATTATATTACATTATAATCTACACTATTTCATGTAGCAACCTAATATAGTTGTTGCATTTGCAGTAATGTTGCATTTGCATTGCATGAAATCTTTTGATTTTGGAGGGAAAAGAAACTAATTTAATTCTACATTTAGAAAAGATTTATAATATTAATTTTCTTATTCTAAGTAAGAAATCCTGTTTACAATGTAAATGAACTGAAAATTATGGAAATAACATTTTGCAAGTTGTGTGGTTTTGATGCAATAATAGTAAAATACTTTTATAAGGAAAGGACAGCATAAAAGAATAAAATTCCTTTTGGTTGAGAGGATTTGGAATAAAAATTTGGAAAGCTTATCATTATTGCCAAACTAATGTTTGTATACTTGTCTAACACCTCTTAGTGAATTCATCCAAGCGAGTATCATTAACTTCTGTAGTGTGTGCTGTTGTGGTTTGGATTAGACATCTGCACGGGTCGAAATTTCCAGGCCTGGGCCGATTTAAAAAGTTAAAAGTTCAGCCCGAGCCTGGCCTGGTCCGGTACAAAAGCTAAAAGTTCGGCCCGAGTGAATTTCTACAAAACATTGATTTTTACGTCGATTTGGTTTAAAATTTGCCTCGTAGGAGAAGATCTAATCAAAAATTCCTATCTTAATCCTTTTTTTTTCATGTTTATAATCTTCATTTTTATAGAAGTACCGCAGCCTGTGAAATTTATTTTTTAATAAATCTCTATTTGTTGTATGTATGTGTTTAAGTTATCAATAATACTGTTGATCCATATTCCATGTATTGAAGTGTTAAAAATCAGAAAAACGCTATACATTCTTCTAAGATAAAAAATCTTCTAAGATGGAATTGCATATGGAAGAAAAAAAAATGAGTTATAGACAATTTGCCTTCTTAGCAGATGTAAATGTATTATATATTCTTTTCTTACGTATTAGTATATTCATTTTGCATGGATCAACACATTTTTCAGTTTAAGACAGGATTCCATCATAAGCAGGTTCTTTTTCACTATATTTTAATTTAGCCATATTTTAATAAACGTATAAATCTACTATTCTTTAAAAAGAATAAATTTTAATGTTTAATTGTAGAATAATGGCGATTTAAAATGTATGCATGTTTTGCAAAGATTTTTGTGCCAAGTCTTATTTTACTGACCTTCCAATGAACCAGGCCGTCCAAGACAATGATTTTCATAATGGGTCAAAACCAGGACTGAAAATTTTGGGGTATGAAGACTAGGAAGAATGAAACCAGTCCCGGCTCTGTACGGAAAAATTATTTAAGGCACTGCCTGATCCTTCAGGAAAAAAGTAAGGCCCGGCCCGAAACGAGTGGAGAGTCGGCCCACAGGCCAACCCGGGCTCGGGCTTCGGCCTTGGCTGGCCCGTGCAGTTCTCTAGTTTGGATTGAAACTTTTATGTTCAGACTCCATGCTCAAAATTATGTTCTATTGCAGTCCACTCATTTCTATTTAAAACAAATTCGGAAAATAACATTTCATACAAATCATTAGTATTAAAATCTTTCAGCTTTTTTTATAATAATTTTAATAAATGTGGAAGTAAGTCACATGAATATTCATTAAATTATTTTTTTTAAGAGAATAAACTAAAAATTATAAAATTGATTTATTCAAATAAAACAAAAATTAAGATTTTTGTTCACCATTTTGGATAGCAGACGATATCCCATTATTTATTTATATATTTTTTTTCACAAGAAGGGAGTAGTTTAATTGTCATCTTTAGAAACTTTGTTAAAAGTAAAAAAAAAAAAAAAACATCTTGGAAACTAATTTAAATTTTTAAATTTTTAAAGTTTATATGACATCCTCGGATCCATGTGGATAACTGGTATTACTTACATTGTGCTGCATTTCATATTCTTGGAATAGTTGTGAAATACAAAAAGAGTCAGATTTTTAATATAATAGATATTAATTTAACTTCATTATCTTAAAATGTCTAATTAAATAACAAATATATATATATATTTTTTTAATTAGCAGCTGCACTTTACAATTAGTAGAATCCGGACAGGCATGATGTTTCTTGGAAAATGTCATAAGTTTGAACTGTTTTCCGAGCTTCATAAAATTTTGATTATTATGAATGAAATTTTGCTTACAAATATCTGTTTTAGTTCAACAAATTTTTAGATCCTGAAAGTCAGAATCTGAAATAGCATATGAAAACATAAATAAGTATAACTAATAAATTATTTTTTATAATTTATAAGTACTTACTTTAACAATAAATTATGGGAATTTGCTATGGACTAAGAGTGTTGAAATAGAATTATGAATAACGAATTCGGACATTTTTAAAATATAGGCAACATTACATTTTAGCCGTATGAAACTATTTTTTTTCTTTCTTATTAAATGGTGCTCTAGATTTTTGTAATTAGAAATTTTCTTCTATCTGTTTCAATTTTTATTTTCAATGGCCATCTTCCAAACTTCTCCATTAGGGACCCTGGTATACGTTGCACCAGATTGGGTTTTGGGTTACCATTTAAATACATTAGAAAATCTTTATAATGCAAACTTAAAAACACAAGGTTATGTGTATGTAGAATTTTGCATTATATAGATCACATTTCACGTATCATTAAACTTACCTTGTAAACATGGCTATATATGTCTAAAATATATCAATGTACAGTAGAGTAACTTTATTACTGCATTCCTTGGGACTAGAAGTTGTGCAGATTATAAATTTTTGCATAATATAGATCATTTCACACATTGTTAAATTTATTTTATAAACATGGTTAAAAACATGCCTGGACAAAATCATTCATTATATTCATTATTTTCAAAAGCTTTTATTATAATAATAGCAATTTTTTTCATCAACAAGTAATATAAAAACTTTTTTTTTAAAGTCAATTCCTACTTAGGTCAAATAGAAATTTCGCCACTGACGGTATTTAGTATTCCTAAATTTATATCCTGCTAAATATCTTACATAAGAGAAATTTTTGAAATGTATTAAAAATTAAATAAAAAATAAATAGCTAAAATACCAAAAATTAATAGCTCGAAAGTATTTCTCACAAAATTGTTAGACAAACTGCGTTAGAAAGGTAAAAAATTTGTATTTTTCTTGATATAAATTTAAAATCTAATGATTATGCCGTTTTTCAAATATTGAATTTCAAAAATTACCAAACTTCACCATAAAGTACCATAGCGATGTTACAGTTAGCGATAATACAGTTGTTTCAAATATTAATTAAATTTAATTATTTAATTTTAGTTTTTATACTTCATTTCTGTTCAAAAGTATAGACTCACTACACATTTATAGTCTCCTTCGCCCGCGAGCCGCCTGATCGTCTTCCGTGAACAGCCCCATTATCTTTTTATGTGTGAAGGGGAGACTATAAATATGGAGTGAGTCTATACTTTTGAACAGAAATGAAATATAAAAACTAAAATTAATTAATTAAATTTAATTAATGAATTAATATTTGAAAAAACTGTATTAACATCAATTGTCATCCAGTACGAGTTTAAAAAAATTTATTTGAACTTGAGTGGATGAATAGAAAATATTTTATTAACGATTGAAAATTCCAACAAGATATATATAGAGAGAGTGTGAGCTAATTAGTAGGAATTTAAAAAGGATCTAAATTAAGGAGATAAAAAATTTAAATAATGTATTAAATCTAGTCCTCTAGAGTAGCAATTTCCTTACAATGTGGAATGCAGTGCTTCTTAACTGAAAAATTCATTGTTTACATCTGAGAAGTTGTGCATTATAATAGAGAATTGCATTATATAAAATTGTGTTTTAAAGACCTTCTACTGTATCTCACTCACATAGCTATAGCTCTTTTCATTTATTTACAATATATTTTGGGATGCAAAGGCAGTTTCATGCACTCTGTATTGCAGAAAGAGAAAATAGTGTTATCCCCCACCCCCCCCCTTATTTTTGTTCTTTTCAACAGTTAGTTTTTCAAGCTTTTTGTTTTTAGCCTACTTTTCATGGTGTGGTGCTTCTGAAGAACTTTCTTTTATATGGGCCAAAGTTATGCTACTGCAGCTCACATATGAACGCTTTTAGTCGATCTATTTGTACAGTATTTCAAAAAATGCAATGATGACATTTTTATCCTACCACCCAAATTAAATTTTATTTAATCACTTTAATTTATTTTTTTCATATTCTATGTTTATATATTAATATAAGTACTACTTGTAAGCTTATATTAAAATAAAAATACATATATTTTTTTCAGAAAAAAAATTTAATTTCAGATTTATTGCTTTTGAATATTATTAATTTTCTTTTAAAGAATACAATATATTTCATGGCACTGTTTGCTGGCAAGTTTTAGTTTGACTTAAGAAAAGATAGGCAATCCCCAAACCTTAATCTCATGAATCATAACCCAGAAAATACACAAGTGCTGAAAAAATATCTAAATCGCATTGCTGAAGATTAATTATTTAATTTTCCATTATTTTGTAAGTTAAATCTAGACTTTAGACATATTATATGGTTTAACATTTTGAAATGATTCATTCAAATTTTAAGATCAGACTGAAAATGTTTTAAAATTTAATTGATTTTCATAATTTTCTCACAATTTTAGTCTTTATGAAAACATTTATAAATTAAAAAAAAAAAAAAAAACTAATATATAGATTAAACAAAAATAAATGCCTGAAGCAAAATTTATCTAAATCATCTTATTTCAGATAAGTTAAGTCATTTTTCTATAGCTCTGTCTGTAAATTTTATCTCTATAATGGATCTTCCGTAAAGTTTGAACCAGAATATTGCCAGGAAAAAAAAAAAAAAAATCACAGCAAAATTTTACATAAATCTGTGATTCTTAAACTGAGATCTGCAGCCCCCAAGGAGTTCACAGTACCAATCAGAGTTGGCAAAAAACCGGGCTTTTTTGGAAAAAACAAACAAAAAAACAGTTTTTTTTTTTTTTGTTTAAACCAGGTTTTTTGGTTTAAACCGTTTTTTTTTTTTATCTTTTGTAATTACATGCATACATATTGGTAAATGAAATTTAACAGTGACAAGAATAACTAATATACCAATAACAACAGTTTTTCTGAAAACAATTTAAACTAAATGAAAAATTATTGCTAATTTTGCAGAAATTCAAAGCATTAAATTTTAATAAGAGCCATCATCTTTTACATTCAAAGCATTTATATTTATATCAGGGCTCCCACTCAACTTTTGCAGTTAAAAATGGAAAAAAGGGACCATTTTTTTCAAAAAAGGGGACCAAAAGGGACCATTTTTTATTTCAAAAAAGGGACGGAAAAGGACCACATATTTGTTAAGAAGGGACCTATTCCGGCAAATCACAAATAAAATAAACACACAACACCCTCCTCCCTCCCTTATTTGTTACTTATTTATAAATGTTCAAAGTATAATTTGTTATATTTGCTCCGATTCAAATTCACTTAATTCTGAAATTCATTATCTGAAAGATCAGAGATTACAGAGATTACAAACTTCTATTATTAATACAACTTTATTTGAATTACAATGGTCAGTCAGTATGTTAGTTGCACTGTTTAAGAAAACATGATCGAAATTTTACAATAACTATATTTGTATCCTAAAGTTTCATGTAAAATCTACTTTTCAACATCCATTATTTAAACATTTATCGAGACATGACACAAGTTTTTTAATGGCTTCTGCAAAGAAATCCTGTCCAATATCCAGCAATAATTTTATGCACACTTACATGAGAAACATTAATTTCATTTGAGATTTCGTCTATTGTTATGCGTCTGTTTGCAAAGATGCATTCACGAGAGCAGCGATCTCATAATTTTATGCAGGTGATGGTCTTCCGTTACGCTCAGCGTCGTCAATATCTGTACGTCCATTCTAAAATGTGTTGCACTGCTTCGCGATAACTTTATGTGACAGCATTTTCACTATACACTTCATGAAACTGATGATAAATTTCAATGCAGTTACACCTTTTCGCCCACAAAAAATGAATCACTGCATTCATTTCCCATTTGGATGCCACTTGCAGCTGCCGAGATATGTTTACAACTGATTATCAGATAAACTGAAACTGCTGTGTGAAAGCCCAAAATCATATTTACACAAAATGAAAAACGGCAATTTTCATATCCTTATGATGGAACAAAAAATTTGAAAGTTTTGTAACCTACTGATGATGTCTGTGTGCTGATTTTAGCAGGACTGATTGAATTTCACGAATTTTCCCATGATCATTTGAAGAAATTCATGTTTCTTTTGCAATCCTTTGCCGAAATTTGCATTTTTTTTTGCAATCCTTTGACGAAATTTGTGATGTTTTCGCGATCTTTTGACGTAATTCACGGTGCTTTCATGAACCTTTGACAAAATTCGCGGTTTCTTCACGATCTTTAGACGAAATTCACAATGTTTCCGCAATCTTGTCACGAAATTCACAATCTTTTGACGAAATTAGTGTTCTTTTTTGCGATTTTTTGAAGAAATTCGTGATATTTTCGACGTACTTCGCGTTATTTTCGCGATCTTTTGACGTAATTCGCATTATTTTCGCGATCTTTTGACGTAATTCGCGTTATTTTCGCGATCTTTTGACGTAATGCACGTTATTCTCGCGATCTTTTGACGTAATTCGCGTTATTCTCGCGATCTTTTGACGTAATTCGCGTTATTTTCGCGATCTTTTAACGTAATTCGCATTATGTTTGCGATCTTTTGACGTAATTCACGTTATTCTCGCGATCTTTTGACGTAATGCGCGTTATTCTCGCGATCTTTTGACGTCATTCGCGTTATTCTCGCAATTTTTTGACGTAATTCGCATTATGTTCACGATTTTTTGACGTAATTCGCGTTATTCTCGCGATCTTTTGACGTAATTCGCGTTATTCTCGCGATCTTTTGATGTAATTCGCGTTATTTTCGCGATCTTTTGACGTAATTCGAGTTATTTTCGCGATCTTTTGACGTAATTCGAGTTATTTTCGCGATCTTTTGACGTAATTCGCATTATTTTCGCGATCTTTTGACGAAATTTGCGGGTTTTTTCGCGATATTTTGACGAAATTCGCGTTATTTTCGCGATCCTTTGACGAAATTTGCATTTTTATCATGATCTTTTGACGAAATCCATGTTATTTTCTCAATCCTTTGACAAAATTCGCGTTATTTTCTCGATCTTTTGACGAAATTCGCGGGGTTTTTTGCGATCTTTTGACAAAATTCATGGTTTTTTAGCGATCTTTTGACGAAATTAGTATTTTTTCGCGATCTTTTGACGGAATTTGCGGTTTTCGCGATCTGTTGTTGACGAAAATCCCATTGTTTTCGCGATTCTTTGACGAAATTTGCGTTTTTTCGAGATCTTTTGACGTAATCAGTGTTATTTTTTGAATCCTTTGCCGAAATTCGCGGTTTTTTATCGATCTTTTGAAGAAATTAGTGTGTTTTTTTGCGATCTTTTGAGAAAATTTGTGTCTTTTACTTTCTTTTGACGAAATTCGTGGTTTTTTCGCGATCCTTTGACGAAATTCGTGCTTTTTCGAGATTCTTTGACGAAATTAATGACGTTTTCCCGATCCTCGAAACACGCGATTTTTCCGCGAGGCATGGCTAAATACCGAATATCAATAAAATTTAAAATAAAGGTCGTTTAACAGTATCGAAAAACGGACTTAAGGGACCTAATGATGAAAAAACGGACCAAAACGGACTTGAAGCAAAAAAACGGACCAATTCCTTAAAAACGGACCTAGTGGGAGCACTGTTATATCTATACAATAGTTTGCTATGCAATACATATAATACAAGCACTTGTGCTGTCAGGTTCAAAAGTAATGGTAATAAGTTGTTTGTTTAAATGTTTAAAATGATGATTTAAAGATTACTTGCTCAGTTTAAAGTAGAAGTTATTTGCATCAAATAATTTAAAAAACTAATTATGTAAAAGAAAGAAAAAAACTTTTTGTGAGAAAAAAAAAAAACAAGTATTTTTTGGGGGGGAAAAAACCCAAATGGTCTTTTTCTCAAAAATAGAAACTGACAGAATCTCTCTCTGTTCAGTTTAAAGTAGAAGTTATTTACATCAAACAATTAAAAAACCTAATTATGTAAAAAAAAAAAAAAAAAAATCTTAAAAAAACTTTATTGAGAAAAAAAAACATTTGGTTTAAACATTGCCAACCCTGGTACCAATGGCCACCAAGATATAACATTTCAGTTACTATTTTCTTCTTTATAGATTTCTCAGAGAATTTTTGTGAATAGACTAGAAAATAAAGAATAAAGACTATTTTAGGAAAGGTTATATAATCAGTTTCTTATATTCCATATACTGAGCAGTACCATGCTAAGCATTTGCCACCTTGCCAAGTGCAAATAAATCTGAAAAGTGATGATAAAACTTCAATTTGGCAAAATATTTGACAAACTATTATTTTAGTACTAATTGTTTTAGAAGGAACAAATAATGCCACTAAAATTTCTTAAACTAATTAAAAAATAAACTGGAGAAAAAGGGAAAATTTTGAATAAATTATACCTATGATGTGAAATTAATTCATAATACTAAACCTAGTGGGAGCTTGAGGCCCCATTTGCAACCTATCCATAACTTGAATCTTCAAGACTACCATAATCACAAGAAATAACACATGCAATTTCAAATTTTCCTCTTGCAATTGTTCATTTATTATTACTGTGTATTTTATATTTAACATTGAAATTTAAATTGCTATGGGATGTTGTAGTTTACAAATACTTAAAACTTACATTTAAAATATATAGTGTAATCTATTGAAAAACTCAATGGAGCTTTTGACTATACCATTTTTAGAAATGGTCTAATGTGTTGGCAAATAGTCTGAATTTTTTAGCCTGATTCCTAACTCAGGAATATTAATTTCAATCTTAAATCCCTGAAATCGGGAGATCCATGATAACTAAGAAACTGAGAATCACTCATGATCATAATTTAGAGATACACAAATTATCTAAACATACTTACTCCTTGATTCCCCATCCATAATAGTTCTTCAAAGGTGTCAAAGGCTAGAACAGACACTCCAAAATGAGAGCCGCCATCCACCAATATGCTTTGCAATAAACTATACTCATGACCAAGGGCTGAACCATCACAATACGGTGGCATTTGCAATCCATTAGCATATGACTCAATTGGACCGCCATCAAGAGCTGAATAATTTGCCACATGGTAAGACATATTCCTAGAAATTTTATACAATAAGAAGTTAACATAATTTTTACATACCAAATTTTATTCATGCTTATTATTAAGTGCTAAAAAATGTAGAAAAAGTGTGTAAGTGTATAATCTTTTAAATTAAAAGATAAATATATTTGGTCCTTTTATGTTATATCAGCCCCTGAGGATAAATCGCCAAATTATAAAGCATATATAACATAATAATAATATATGATGTACATAACATTTTGTGACGTATATGGTCCAATTAGATTACGTATTATAGACATGTGTACATAGGCGTAACCAGCTTATTAGGTGGGAGGGGTGCCCAGATTTTTATTCGAAACAGACAACAGAACTGAAAACAGACACATACATACATGTGTATTATCTTTAAAATGAGGGGTCAAACAACTCTCTACGCCTGATAGAACTTGAGAAATTCAAAATTGAAAACATTTATACAAACCAAAAAGTGATGATTTTTCGAAATTAAAAAAATTAATTGTATAAAAATTTACTGAGATAAAAAAATAATAAATATATATTCTCATTTATATCATCAGGGAGAATGATTCCTGTAAGTTTCATGAAAATCTAAAATGGTCAGGTTGAGTCACTGGTTTATTTGACACGGAATGACCCATATTAGGCTAAAAGTTTGAAACAGAATTCCTTTTACGAATGTCAAAAAAATCGCCACGAAATGCAAGAAAATGTAACTAATTCAAAAATCGCTGAGAATAAAATTTACTATTGTGGACTAAAACATTGTAACAGAAATTCTGTCACTGTAATTATACGTAACTTCTTTGACTGTAATTATATGCAATGTACTCTGTATTTTTATTCTAAAATAAGAAAAAAATAAATCTATCTCTCTCTTTTTTTTAAAGTTTCGACATATATAGTGGATTATATGTTCAATATATGCGAACCAAATGCCACCCTTCTAGGGGTGCGCCCTGAGGCGGCTCCCTTATCTGCCTCGCATCTGGCCTGGTTAAAATTTATTATATTTCAAAATGCATAAAATTTTAATGAGTATCAATGACTAATTGGTGGCTAGCCGAAAATAAATCGGCAGTTGGAAATGTTTCAAATAGAAATTAAAATAATAATAGTAAATAGAAAAAAAAACAAACATCATAAATGACAAAGGAAATGATGTATTATTTTAAGGTACATGTTTTTTCTCAAATTAGATTCTATGAATGGACCTCTCCCTACAAAATGTGATTCAGTTCTTTCAGAAGAAATGTCAGATTATTTCTGAGAACAGAGTGACTGGCATTTTGTGCGAAGAGAAGAGGTCACAATATTAAGGATTTGGCTGTTTTTAAATGTATTGACAAAATAATTGATAAGACAAACTAATTAATATTGACAAAATAATTGATACTCCTTCCTATCATAGATTTTTAACTTTATTATTTTTTTAACAAAAATAATTATTCTTTAATATTAATTAATTTTTAATTTAAATGGTAATAATGTTAAACTACTGTTTTAAATTCATATCGTCAAAATAATATAACACGTAATTTTATTAAACATTAAATTAATTTGCAGAAAGTTTTTGATCCAATATTTATGTGAGCAGAAAATTTTTGGTTTTATACAAGTCTGTGTATATATATATATATAGGGTAGATGTGCCAGTAATGGACACCCTTAAGGAATTTCTTTAAAAATTATTTTTTAATTAATAGTTATAATTGTTATATTCCACATTTTTTAATATAGTATATTAATCTACCAACAACATTTAACCATGCTCATAGTCACATTTCCCAATATGAATCTAAATTTAATTGTAAATAACAGAAATAAATCAAAACACCCTAAATTCCAGTAATGGACACTAGAGATGAGTTCGGGCTCTCTTTTCGGAGCCCGGGCTCGCCTGAGCCTGATAATTTTTAAATCCGAACCCAAAACATTTTGTGTCATCAGAGCTCGAGCCCGATACAAAAAAAAAAATTGCGTAATATTTAAAAATTGTTTTAAAAGTAATATCTCATTTTTAAAAAACTTTGTACATGAAAATAAATGTTTATCCCGTGCACATAATTAATTTTATGGAAATTTACATTCAATCTTATCAAAAGAGAAGTTTGGTATCAAATATAAATATCATATATTCTAATACGAGCAAATCTTGTGTATGGTTATGTATGCAAATTTTATCTTAAAAACGGCTCTAACGATTTTGACGAAATTTCGTATCCTACCGTTTTGGGACACTAGAAAACCATTGGGCTAGGTCACATGTTCGAGAAAATTCGATTAGTGGGTCATTGTCTAGCTAATTGTATCTAAAAAACGGTTCAAACGATTTTGACAAAATTTTGTATCTGACCATTTTCGGGCACGAGAAGACTATTGGGCTGGGTCACATGTTCAAGAACTTTCGATTAGTGGGTCATTTTTGGGTCAACGCGAGTCAAATTAATTTTATCTAAAAAACGTCTCTAACGATTTTGATTAAATTTTGTGTCCTACGAGTTTCGAGCACGATAAAATCATTGGGCTAGGTCACATGTCCGAGAAAATTTGATTAGTGGGTCATTGTGGGTCAAGATCTAAACAGGAGCTCAATTTACTCTAAATTTTGCATCCAATGGTTTTCGGGCACGAGAAGACTGTTGGGCTAGGTCACATGTTCGAGAAAATTCAATTAGTGGGTCATTTGGGTCATGGTCAAGCTAATTGTATCTAAAAAATGGTTCAAACGATTTTGAGGAAATTTTGTATCCGACTATTTTCGGGCACGAGAAGACTATTGGGCTGGGTCACATGTTCGAGAACTTTCGATTTATGGGTCATTTTTGGGTCAAAGCGGGTCAAATTAATTTTATCTAAAAAACAGCTCTAACGATTTTGATTAAATTTTGTATCCTACGAGTTTCGGGCATGCGAAAATCATTGGGCTAGGTCACATGTTCGAGAAAATTCGATTAGCGGGTCATTTCTGGGTCATTGTGGGTCAAGATCTAAAAAGCAGCTCAATTTACACTAAATTTTGCATCCAATGGTTTTCGAGCACGAGAAGACTGTTGGGCTAGGTCACATGTTCGAGAAAATTCAATTAGTGGGTCATTTTGGTCATGGGTCATTATGGGTCAAGCTATTTTATCTTAAAAATGGTTCAGGGAATTTGAAATAAATTTAGCACCCTACAGGTTTAGGGAACAAGAAGATTATTAGGCTAGGTCACATGTTCGAAAAATTTCGATTAGTGGGTCATTATGGGTCAAGCTATTTTATCTTAAAAACGGCTCAGACTATTTACACTAAATTTTGCATCCTATGGTTTTCGGGCCCGAGAAGACTGTTGGGCTAAGTCACATGTTCGAGGAAATTCAATTAGTGGGTCATTTTGGTCATGGGTCATGATATTTGAACTCAAATTTAATTTTGACTGAGCATAGCTCGGTCTTCCCTGCTCGTGCTTCCTTAAAAGGATGTAAATATTTTTCTCTCCCAACAAGCAAATCTGATGGCCAAATTAACGAAATGTGTTTTATGAATAAATGCATGCAGTTTGCAGAAATTACTATTTCTATGCTGAAGAATCAAACAACGTTTTCTATTTCTTATAAAAGGTGTATAATGTAACTTATAATTGATTCCTTAATTAAAACAACATTTCGTTTCCTTGAAAATCAGCTTAAATTAAAAATTTGACACCATTATCTGAAAGATCCTGTGGTTTTACAGGAAAATTGGAACCACTTTTTAATTGCTTTCTATCGGAATAACAATACATGACAATTATATCTACTTACGAATGAAAGTTTCTTCGTAAACATGCAGATCAGAACTTGAGCCGAGTTCATGATTAAAAATAGAATCACTGACATTATTTTCATACGAAGAGCGAGTATGACTCGCACACAATAAAAGACTAAAAATTTGCAAGCCTAAGCTAATGCTCATTGACTAAAAACAAAAAAATATATTCATCTCACATTAGATCTCTCTAAATAATAATAATAATAATAAACGTTCCAATTAAAAAACATCCTATCCATAGAAAATCTAGCAACAAATATTATTCGCGCCACTTCGTATTGGCTGGCGCCATATCACCCTGTCGCCAGTCGCGTCGCAAATATCGTAAATTTTCTTTTAAAGTAACATTCTATACTAGAAAAGAAAAATAAGACTTCTTTTTCCCCTTCGGAACAGATGACTTATAAGCCCTCAGGTCCGCCATTTTGTTTTGTTGGCGAAAACCCGTTTATCGCCAACAAGAATTTGTCGCGTTGGGCTATTTTAGGTTTTATTTTTTATTTAATTTTGGAATATATACAGATTAAAATATGTATAGAATAAACATAACTACAAAATATATACAAAACATATATACAAAATTTCGCCAAGTAATGGCCGCGCGATCTGAGGGCTTATAAGTCATCTGTTCCAAGTTATTTTTATTTTTTCTATATGAGAATAAATAAAATTGTCAGTTTCAGAAAGAATGAGCCCGAGCCCGTGCTTTCGGGCTGAGCCCGTCTCATCTCTAATGGACACCCCACAAAAAATAATAGATAATTGATATTATGATTGTATTTAAAACTAGAATTTAAAGAAAGCATATTAATGAAATAAAAAAAGCTGAATTTTTATTGGTTATTTTTTTATAAACCAAAAACATTGAGGGGTGTCCATTATTGCCACATCTACCCTATATATATATACACACACATACATATATATATTTCACTGGCACCCAGCTAACCGAAAAAACAATGCCACATACAATAAAAAAAACATGTGAAACATGTTCTGGAACATGAAAGAAAAATTAATATGATGATTGCATAAACACAGTGTTTTTTTTAGAACTGCAAACATTTGATGAGACTTCACACCAAACTTGGTGATATATCTCTGTCACTTGGTGATTTAGTGTCAGGGGCTGTTATAACTCAAAAGTACCAAAAAGTTTTTAATAGAGACAATCAGTGAACACTCATTACAGCAAGCAATGTTGTCATCTTATTCAAAGGATGACTTCTTAATTTAAGCACTTTATAATTATATGCATATAAAAAATAATAAAAGAAATACAAAATTCGTCTAGTGCTGTTACAAAGAAAAACAACTTTTATTTGATTTTACAGTCATATTATATTTATCAGGCTTATGTTTTAAACAGTGTCACTTAAAAGTTTTAAGTATTATATAATTTCATTTAAACAGTCTCAAAGATCAGTTTACAGATAAAGTATAATTCGTAAATAACTAAAAACTTTCGAGATTGTTTTTCCCACACTTGAAAATAAATATTACTGAACTTTTATACTTTAAAAATTTTCGTAAAAGCAATAGACAAAAAAATTAAATGAGATGACATTTTTAAGAAAACTGTCACAATGATTTATTACCTAAGTTATTAACAAATTATTTTTGTCTAAACTTCACAAATAATCATAAAATATATTTAAGCTGCATTTCAGATTCGGCATTAAAAAGTAATAAAAACACAATTGATAAACATTATGTAAGAAAGTAAACATTATTTAAAGAAATAAGCATTCTTTTTTTTTAAAAAAAAAAAAAAGCTCCTACTGCGAAAAATGAGCAGAGAAAAGCAAAATCACCACTCATTTTCATTTGTCATTTGTGGATTTGACAAATGACAGAAATTCGAGATTCGAGTCGATTACATCATCGTAAATTATTCCCATTGATCTGAAAATATCGAATGCTTCTATTTTTCATAAAACAATAATATAACTCTTAAATATGCTTCAACTTTAATGAAAAGGTAATTTTACTATTTCTATTAGCTGATTCTCAATTATTTTTGCTAAATTACAAAAACGGCCATTCGATTATAAAGAAAAAACATGATCCCATGGAACCTTTTGATCAAATTAGAGATCACAAGTTTAAGAACGAGCCAAAGCTCTTCTCGCTCTGTTTACGTAGCCATAGTAACAGTATGTTTTTTAGTTTGCTTTTGATCGTCACGCGGTTTTTCTATTATGAATTATGATGTTTTTTATTCTGTTGTTTCTTTTGGCTGTTACATTTTGATTGACGAGTATTTAATTTTATAGTCTTATGTATAAGTATCCATGTTTAATTAGTATTATAATGCATTTTAAAATTTGCTTGCAATAAAAATCAAGCCCAAATAAAAATATCCTTGTTAAATATTGAATTTATAAAATGTCACATAACAAGACGTCGTTCCCTTTTTATGTGTATCCGATGAGTCACAAAAGGAGTACACAAATAATTAAAGAAACTAAAGCAGAAATTAAAAAAATGGAATCGCATCGACCATCAACACCATTTGGACGAAAAAAGTAAATATTTAAAGTTCTTGTATAATAGTTTTATCTTTCGTATTCATTAGTGATTTTTATTAGAAATAATTATATATAAGTTAATTTCTATTTTATATAATTGTCCCTAATGTATTTCAATATATTTTAAAATAATGTTGTTCATTTTATTTTTATTTAAGGAGTGAGAAGGAATATAATATACCCATTTCATCTAGACCAACCAGTTCTTCTAGGTATGAATTTTAGAACTTTTTTTATTATTATTATTCTGAGCAGATTTTTTTATCGTACTGTATTGTAGTGGTATCTCATTTTTTTTACGCAATTTGTATTTTATTTCTTATCATAATGCAAACATGTATTTATTTATAAATGTTGTTATTAATTTGTACATATATACTACCTTTATATTTTATAATAAATTTAAGTAAAAAGTAGAGTAATTTATACTATCTAGTCATGATTTAGAGATTTATACTCAAGTTTAAGGTGACCAGATGTCCTGGTTTTCCTGGGATGGTGTGACAGTTGAATTTTTAGACTTGATGTCCTAGCATCACAACACTTTTCTTAAATTTCACAGTTTTTAATTAAACCCCTAAATAATTTTGGGTTTCCTGAATTCAACTTCTTAAAAAAACTGAATAAGCTATGCTTCTATAAAAGGAATCATAGAAAGAAAACAGAATTAACCCTATCCCTGAAACACTTTTTTTTCCATCTTTAAACTGAGAAGGGGTATATAATTGACCTTGCACAAGGATTACCAAAAACATAGTTAAAAAAAAAAGGATAAGTGTGAATAGGACTCGCATCCATACTGTTATGTCATTTTGCCATAAAGCTTAGTAAGTATCTAGTTTCTTGACAAATAGTATACAAAAAATAAAAACTGCATACTTATATCTTGATGCAGTTAAATCCTAGAACAAGTGAGACACTTGGCGGTGTCGAATTTGGCAAAGCGATAAATGAGTTTTTGGCAAAATCCTAGAACAAGCGAGACACACAATTTGGTGATTTTTTTTTATGTGCGCCAACCGAAAAATTCTTTACAAATTCTTTAAAAATATAATTCTTTGTGCAGCAGTCTCTAGAATGCATGAAATCCATTAGAGCAGGGGTTCTCAAACTATGGTACGCGTACCAGTACTGGTACGTGAAGCTCTGGCTACAGGTACGCAGAAGTCCGATACTGGTGCGTGGAAACACTGCAAGCGCTTTTTCTATTTTTTTGTTATGAGAAATGTTTGTTATAGTAGACTCGCTGAAAGTCGTACACAACGCTTATGATACAATACAGAGTTAAAAATACAATTATTAGATTTATATAGATAAAAATTGAATTTGTTAATAAAGACCTAATGAATGAATGAATGAAGTATTTTTAATTAGCGGAAGAACTGTTTTTAAACATGCTTTATAAATTGAATTATCTGAAGGTAAAGTCTGAATGCTTGGAAGTAGGAGGAGCTTGTGGGAGTAGGAGGAGTTAAAACAAAATAACATTCGAAGTGTAATTTATAGTCCATTGCTCTCTTTGTACGAGAGGAGCTTCTAGTAATATTGAAATAAAAGTCTTATTTCAAACATAATTCATAAATTTATTCATTGTGTTGATTGAAATATTTTTCTTCTCTTGTACAAAAAGTGTTACAGTTTCCTTCCATTTCATGGAAATCAGTTTTTAAGAGAGTAAGGTTATTTAAAATGGTCAAGAGAGTATGATTATTTAAATCAAACAAAAACTGTGGTCATATGCAGTGCGGATTTGAGGTAAAACATTGTACATATGTATTGAGGTGGCATATACATAAATGTATGAAGAAACTTGCAAGTGTTTGCCTACTGAGCAATATTATTGTCACATTTAAAGGTATGCAGATTATTAATACGGTTGCATTGAGCCTATGTTAAATGCGCTAACTAAGCTTTGGATAAGAAATTCGCAGGGCCTGATTAATGCAGAGGCCGACTAGGCCGTAGCGTAGGGCCACCCCTGATGAGGGGCCCCAAAATAAATAAAATTGTTTACAAAAAGTTTATTAAAAATCCAGTTTTTTTTTTCAGTTATTTTCCCCAAAATTAAACTTAGATATTGGTAACCATATCTAAGGATAACTACCGAATATTCCCCCCCACCCCAAAAAAAAAAAAATAAAATAAAATAAAAAATTATAGCTATTATCTTGGTTTGAGACTGGCTCCGAAAAGGTACTGGGCCATGGGCTCCACATGACCTTAATCCTTAATAGGTTCTCTGGAAATTCTTTTCTCATTTGAGACAGCCTACCACTGTATCTCACGAGAGAGGAAAGAAGTGAACTTATTCAGCTCTCCTCTCCTCCTCTCCTGTGATGGATTACTGGAGTCCACATTCAAAAGGATGAATGTAACAGTAATTTCGCTGACGAGACTATCAGAGTACCGGCTAATATCATCAAAGTCTGATTGTGTTTAGCACAACATGTCTCTGGGAATGTGCTTTTCCCCTCTTTGTCATATAAAAAAAAAATACAGTTATAATCGAATACATATAACAGATACATCGAATCTGACTTATGACTAAAACTTCCTAATATTGAGCCAGACATGAGGAAGTTGTGCTTGATAAAACAAGCCCACCCTTTTGATTTGCCTACTACAAAAGTATATGAATCAGTGTGCACCAATATGCCATTAAGTATTGGGGCTTATACCAAAATACTGTATTTTGATATTGTATGCATTATTAAAATTTAATGATGATACTATTTTTTACTTGAATGTTATTTTAAAGCAGTAAATTTAGTAATGTAATCATTCATTTTTAAATGCAATAAACCTGCTATGACGGAAATACAAGAGACTGGAGAGATATTTCGTTTTAGACAGATTTTACTATATTAGATTTACGTTTATTACCTGATGGTACGCAGAAGTATGAACTTCGATTTAGTGGTACATCTGTCTAAAAGTTTGAGAACCCCTGCATTAGAGCAATCTCTAAAGTGCATAAAATACATCTTATCAAATAAAATCAAAAATGCACTTACCTTTATTTCTGTTCTTTTGTTTTTTTAAATATTTCACAGGAATTATCCTTTATGACATACGACAAAATGGCATTCCACAAACATAATTCAACAAATCCGACTATATGACACACAATAGAACCCTATTCTAGAATATTCTAGTCTGTCAACCAACGAATCTAATCTAATTCCCTCAAAAACCAGCTCAATTTCCAGAACCATGCATTCTGGCCGTGCCAGAACCAAGCACAGTGGGCATGGAAAAAACGTAAGAAACAAACTGGTAGCAAGAAAAACTCGGTTAAATCCTGGAACAAGCGAGACACTTGGTGGCCGCAAATTTGGCGAAGCGATAAATGAGTTTTTCTTGCTACCAATTTGTTACCAGACACAGGTAGATTTCAAAGTTAAGTAATAATTTCACCAACAGAAACTAAATCAAAATTGGAGAAAAACCCAGTTTAACATTTTTATCTGGCCGCTTTTGACAAGTTCTTTTACCCATTATACTCCAATTCACGCACGTTTAATAATGCAACCCTATATACAGCATCTCTGAGAGTTGTCCAAACTTTTCATCATGCCAATGATTCTTTTTTATTGCCTTAATGGCAGATTAACGAAGATGTGATTTTCTTTTCGTTTTTAACCCACCCCTTTTTTTTTTATATATATATTTTTTGCTGTAACAATTGGTCCTATCAAAAACTTGTCAGTATAAAAGTTGTAGATAATATTAAGAAGATTTATAATAAACTAAAGCGGATTTGATATCTTGTGAATTGATGAAGTTATGATTTTTTTTCTTCTTAAACCTTATTTCCCCCCTTCTCCCTTGAGGCCATTTTTAATGATGTCAAAAATCTGTCTTACATAATTTTTTGGCCCTTTTCCTAGAAGTAATAATAACTTTAAATGGATTCGATAAGTATCATAATTAAAAAGTTATGGGGTTTTTTCTGTTTTCACAAAAAAAAAACCTCATTTCCTCCTCCTTTATCAGATTTTGCCCATTAACGAACTTGACCGAGATTTTATGCCCTTTTATTTTATGTATCAGTTTGGAAGAGATTTGTGCAGAATTATGGAAGTTATCGTGTCCATAAAAAAGTGATATAGACAGATAGATAGATAAAGGTTTTGAACTGGGGGTGGTTTTAGGTTCTAGGTGTCATTCGGCGTAGATCTGCAAAATTTTTTAGAAATTCCAACATAGGGAAGAATGTAATCGGTAGTATTTCTTATGAAATCTACCTAAAAAAACCCAGACACTCCAGGGTATGTTTCTTTTTTTGTTTTTGTTTTATTGTTGGATTTTTATCAGTTCAAACTTTTTCTTCCCAGCCAGCCACTGATGACTCAGATTGTATCAAACTGAAATGAAATCTTGATACTTATTTATATATCATAAAAGTGAATAAGGGCTGTCCATAAATGATGTCACACTTTTTTTCAATATTTTTTATCCCCCTCCCCCGCTTAGTCACAAAGTGTCACACTTCACCATATCCCTTGTCACATGTCACGCTATATTACATAGACATATACTTAGAGTTCAGAAACAAAGCACTACGCTATAGATCATGTTTCAAATTTTATTTTTCAACTTTAACTATAAGTTTTAATGACATTTGGAAGCATAACAATAAAAATTATTTGTGTATTTATTTTGTGTAAAATAAGATTAAGGTTTACGACAAAAACATAATAATTAATATACAATAAAGTAATACAATTAGTAATAAAATATTTATTTTTTTTTGAAAAGAAAGGAATATAAGTGAAAACAAATCACGTGAAAGTTTTAGTCTGATTAAAAAATACACTCAAATTCTGATAATTTCAAAATAACTTCAAAATCTAATCTGCTGATTTTAATTATTTTATTTTAACCAAAATTTGTGATGTCACACTTCTTCTTACCCCCTTCAACCCCCTTGTCACAAACTGTCACAATTTCATGAACCCCCCCCCCCCCTCCAAGCGTGACATCATTTATGGACGGCCCCATAGGCAGTAAATTTAGAAAAGATGCTTTTAAAAATCATTAGCATAAATTTCAAGTTGGTTTAAACATTCAAGAATCTATTTTTTTTTCTGAAAGGGGGGGGGGGGGGTGAGAGACATCCGTGCATGTATGAAATTGAGAAGCATCGGCATTTCCACTTAGCATGCTGGTTTTCTGACTTTATATCTGATTGCCATAAAAGACAAAATTAGCAGTCACTACTACCCAGAGGACAACTACTTTAGTTCAGTGTTGTGAATGTCTGATTTTCCCCCCCTCTTCCCCCCCTCCAGGTAGAGTGAAACTAAACCTAACACAACTCCCGTTTCTGTTTGGATTGGTGCTAATCATTTTCCGTTGCAGGTCGGGTTCCAGTTGAGTCAATGGTGGCTCCTCTATTATTTTCCTCTATCCCCCAAAGAAAAATAAAATAAATTAACAAGTAAAACAAAATAATATTAATCACATTTCCAAATTTTTGTCAATTTCTAGGATGAATTTAAATACGCCCCCTCCCTTCCAATCTCTTTTAAATGGTACATGGCAAAACGTTACTGTAATAATGTAAATTTTGAAAATTATCAATAGCAAGCACCTGGTCGCATGTGGAATCGAGAGAATTCCCTTTGAAATTAACTTATGTAGATGAAAGCGGCAAGGGGAGTGTGAGGCAAAGGTTGCTTTTTACTTATCCTTCCATTTACACAACCTTTAGTGTACAAAAGCTAGCATATTTCTCTGTCTCTTTCTTGAGAATTGTTGTTTATCGGAAATCTCCTTTGATTTCTTATATTCAGTTAGCTAATTTTTGGTTGTTTATTTGTTTGATTGTATTATCTTTGTTTATAAAAAGTAAACTTTTGCTAAAAGCTTGTTGGGTGTAAAATAATCACAATTAAAAAAAAAAAGGGGGAATTTTTTTTTCAAATTGTAGGATTGCTGCTCCAGAAATATCGGCATGTTTTGTAGAAATTCAGATGGGGCGGACTGGGCCTGGTCTGATCTTTTACATTTGATGCCTGACTGGGCCAATTATGGGGCTGGAAATTTCTACCTGTATAGACGTCTAGACCCGGTCGATATAGACCTGTAATATGTATTATCTCCTTGGTCCCCACTTTGGGCAAATCCTGGTGAATGCCCCTGCTTTAAATTTACATAATTAATGCACCTCTTTGAACTTAGTTTTGTGAGAGAAAGGAAGAAATACAGAGTTTGTTTGATGTTAAGTGTGTCCAGAATGATTTTAACGCCATGTGTAAAATTATTTTTCTAGTTGAAAATTTAAAAAATTCAATATTTGGTTAAATAATTCCTTAAATCGGGGTTGTATTATTCATTAAATAGGAGATTTAGCCTTTTTTTTCATCAGGACATAAAATAAAATTGTTAAATCAAAGAATTCGTTTAGTTAGTGTCCAACTGTATAAAGTTAGCAAAATAACTTAAATATATTTTAATCTTTAAGATAATTTACAATATTTTAACTTACTAAATTACTGAAAGCATGGTAAGCAATTGTCTAAATTACTTAGCACTTTATTTATAACTTTTGGTGTTACGGGATGTTTAAATGCTATGTTTGTTAAACATGATTAAAATGTTGAAAATAGAGATTTTTTAAGCTGTTAGATTAATCTGCAAAGTCTAAAATAATCTGTAGAGCCTGCTGCATTATTTCTGTTACTGGGATGAACTCCATAGCAAAACTCAATTTTATCACGGGTCGTGTATTTGGCAGTTCACTTGTTAGTAAAATTTCATGCGTAATTTATCTTAATTTTTCATTTTCAGTCTCAAATCTTTGAAATATGAACATGAAGAAGATTGCTACCTCTCTGTGAGA
This sequence comes from Maratus michaelseni, assembly GCA_963931845.1. NCBI lineage: Eukaryota > Metazoa > Arthropoda > Arachnida > Araneae > Salticidae > Maratus > Maratus michaelseni. The sequence continues at coordinate 173,383,225 of OZ007596.1, read as the reverse complement.
AAATTAACTCCTCTTTGTGGCTTTAAGGTAATATTTAAATCTGACATTTTATGCTTGATTTTCTTAAGTATCGTAATTTAAAAAGTATGTTACAATAATAAGAGGCTATCTCTTTTGATTTTAACCCCATGATTCAATAAAACATTTGTGAGACAATATATTTATTTATAAAACAATTAACTCTTTCAGCAGTTGGCTCATTTTGTCTTATGTTCCCAAAAGAACTTAAATTGGCTTAAGAAAAAAATATTTTTAATAGAATTATGTTCTCTGAACCATCTAAAATGGATAAATATATGAAAGCTGTTTTAACACCAAACGACAAAAGAAAATTTAAGTTAACTGAGCTTTATGAACTTTTCTTTTTAAATGTAAGAAATCTGTCAGATGTTCAGAGTGTTAATGTTACAGCTGCTGTTATTTCTATTAAATATCAAACTTTGTATTCCTGTTTTAAAGTAGAAATATCCAGGGCTGGCAAAACCCCAGTTTTTTTATGCTGCCAGTTTTGGCCTTATTGCTGCAATTGGAGTGCCTTTAAAGAAGACATTCAAAGAGAAAAATGATTTGAATTACTCTATCTTGTGTTTACAAATGTGATTCCCTTTTATTTATTGTTTTTGTGGTCTTGTAGTTTGTCAAAAGTTTAGGAAGAGTTTGTATTAACAGTGCTATGTAATAATAATTATGTTTATGGCATTGTTTATGACATCAGTGTTGATGGTCCATTCTTTAATGGAATTTTTTTGTTTTAGTGTTTAGTTATTTTTTGTTTATCCCTTTTAAATTTATATGACTTGTCCTTTTAATTTTGGTAGACCCTGTATGTATATACAGGGATTGGACAAAAATATGAAAACATCTCGTGAAATGCATGCTTGAACATGAGTGTTGATTCTAGCCAAGCCTGTAGGAAGTGCTGTTGTAATTTCCCTATTAATGCCACCTGTACAATGTCCTCAATATGTTGCAAGTGTCAGTCATCATCAGAACAGTGTTCTGTGTAGTTGTGAGGGCATTGTGTCTGAGCTAAGTGGATTCGAATGTGGACAAATTGTTGGTGCTCTATGGTGGGTGCTTCTGTTACCAAGGTAGCCGAAGTGCTTCATGTTTCAAGAGGTAGCATATTGAAGGTTTATACCGCATACAGGAAAAGCGAAAAAACATCCTCTAAGTCACAACATGGACGAAAATGTGTGCTGGATGATCGTGGCAGACGGTCATTGAAGAGGACTGTGACAAAAAATAAGAAGACAACAGCTTCAAATGTTACTGCTGAACTGAAAGTCGGCTCACAAAGCCTGTCAGCACCAAAACAATAAGAAGGAAGCTTCATAAGCAGGGATTTTCAGGGTGAGTTGCAATTCCAAAACTACTCATCAGTGATGCAAATGCCTGTAAGAGGAAAACGTGGTGCTGAAGCCATGAAACCTGGACTATGGAGCAATAGAAGACTGTCATTTGGTCGTATAAGTCTTGTTTCATACTGTTTCTAACATTTGGCCTAATTTACGTCTGGCAATGCAAGAGTGAACCAAGCCTACGATGCAGAGTGCTTGCAGCGAAATATAAAACATGGCAGGGGTTCGGTCATGATTTGGGCAGCCATATCGTGGTATTGCATGGGCCCCATTATTACTCTGCAATGTCGCATTACTGTCAAGGATTATGTGACCATTTTCGCCGATCATGTCCATCCCATGGTATAGTGTTTGTTCTGCAATGGAGATGCTGTGTTCCAGGACATCAACGCCCCTGTTCACATATCTCGGATTGTCCAGGACTGGTTTTCTGTGCATGAGTCACCAGATCTCAATATTATTGAGCCTTTATGGTCTACTTTGGAGAGAAAGATGCGTGATCACTATCCACCTCCATCATTGTTACCTGAACTTACCTCTATTTTGCAAGAAGAATGGTATAAGATTCCTTTGGAAACCAGACAGGACCTGTATTTATTCATTCCGAAAAGTCTGTTAACTGTTTTCAATGCCAACAGTTTTCCTACACCGTATTAGGCATAGTGATAGACTTTTTTTAGGTGTTTCCATATTTTTGTCCAACCCCTGTATGTATTCAGGTTTAATGGATATTGCATTACAAAAAGTTGATATCTAATAGCTAATTCATAAACCATTAGTTTCAGGAATACGGTTCCAATTCCAAAAATGTTTCAAGTGTTGTTCTTCATCCTTGTCAAAAACAATTTGTATCAAAATAGTTATTTTTTTAAAGTTTTGAAATTAAAATGTTTATATGGTCTCTGGATCTTAAGTTATATTTAGAAAATCTTTCTCCATGCTCTAACAAGTAAAACAGTAAAAAATCCATTCTTTTATGACCAAATCTTACTGAGTTATGAGGCTTTGTGTTTTATGACTTTTCAGCATTTTCTGGCATTAGAACAGAAAAGAACATTTTAGTGCTGAAAATTCATAAAATTCACAGTATAACTTAGTAAATTTTGGCCATAGAAGAATGGATTTTTTACTGTTTTACTTGTTAGAGCATGGACATTTTTTTTCTAAATTTAATTTATAGGAGTCATAAACAATATAAAAATTTAAATTTTATATCTTTAAAAATAAATAACTGTTTCAACATAAATGAAGAACATATGGTGAAGAACAACATTTGGAATATTTTTGCAATTAGAACCATGAATCTAAAGTGAACAGTTTAAGAATTGACTATTGGATAACAGTAAGAAGGAATGCCCTGTATATAAAATTATTGGTACTTTTTTATTATAGGGTCCTTGGCAAAATAAAGAAAATGGCCTTGACGAGAAAAGGAAATGTTTCATGCATATTTTCTGACAACACATTCACTGCTTCTTATACGAGGGGCAGTCGGAAAATAAGTTTCCCCTGGCGACTGTGGACAGAGGTGTGTATGAAATACAAAAAATGTAATGAGACATTAAAGATAAAACATAACTTTATTTTTCCACATAAGTACCAAGTACATTGAGACATTTGTCATACCGCTTTATAAGCTTCAAAAACCCATCCAGGAAAAAATCAGGGCTTTGAATACGGACGAAGCGTTGAATGGCTATAGGCGAAAGACAACACAGCAGGTGAACGCGAACGTCCAAGACACCGATACTGTTTGGTAGAGGTCGACCGCGATCAAGCAGATGGTGCTGTTGCAGTGCCTGCGCAGATGGTGCTGTTGACTGCAACAATGCCATCTGCGCAGGCACTGCAACAGTGCCATCTGCTTGATCGCGGTCGACTACCCAATGGTGTATCGGTGTCTTGCACGTTCACGTTCACCTGCTGTGTCGTCTTTCGCCCATAGCCATTCAACACTTCGTGCATATGCAAAGCCCTGATTTTTTCCTGGAGAGCTTTTTGAAGCTTATAAAGCGGTATGACAAATGTCTCAATGTACTTTGTACTTATGTGGAAAAATAAAGTTACGTTTTATCTTTAATGTCTCAGTACATTTTTTGTCTTTCATACACACCTCTGTACACAGTCGCCAGGGGAAACTTATTTTCCGACTGCCCCTCATACATACTAAGCAATTTTTTTCAATATTTATTGCAATTTATTTAATATAAAGAAGCCATTTATCTATTTATATATATAAACAGAAGCAGAAGTAATTTGTATATAAAAAACAATAATAATAATACATACGAGGTACGATCCAAAAATTCGGGGACTGCAGCCATTCCTGATGACGAAAGCAAGTATCTAAAGTTAAACCACTTGAAATGGATTCTCCCAACCCTCCTCTACCTGCCCAGGTTGGCTTAGCCCATGTCATGTGACCGGACCACACGTGCAGCTGTTATCTTCCGAAGTTAATTACATTTGTTCCGTGACGTAAGAAAGATGGCTTTCCTTGAACAATGCTCAGGCCTAGGACTGGTAAGTCACTCTTAAAAAGGAGAGAAAAGAGAGAAAATTGCAAAAAATAGAGACAAAAGAGACTAACATGCACAAAAAAAGAGACTAAAAAGAGACCAAAAAAAGAGGCAATTTTCGCCTTAGATATATATATATATATATTTTTTTTTTGTTAAACAGACAGCTGCAGCATATATTTTTCTCCTATTATTTACAAGAAATATATAGATTTATGTGCTTATAAGAGCTGTGAGCTAAGCCATATGTGTTTATGCAAGTCGAGAGATTTTTTTTACTATATATACGAATTAAGCAATTTTATTAGTTTATGCTTACGTTATATGTTAATGCATAGAGAACATATGTATCTTCTAACTTCTAGGCTTATGAATGCTAAACAAATGATATTAAAGAATCTACATGATATTAATTGAATTAAGCTATACAGAATAATTATGTCAGATAGAAAATAAAACTTTTTTTTCTGCACTTTTTACTCTTTAATCTTATTTTGCTTTGTAACCTATTTCATGCAGTTTTTAAAATTACATCATTTTGCATGTTTTAATTTATATTGTAGTGAATTCATAGATACTCATAGAAAGAAAACAAACCTATTGTGATAATTGCAAATTGAATAATATATTTTAACACAAAATACGTCCATATACAAATGTAAATTTAGAAGACATGGCCATAAAAATAAATAAAATAAATATTAAAATAATAATAATTCAAATTTTCACTTAAAATGTTACTTTTTATTTTACAGTAAATAACTGACTTACAAGCTTACAAAATAGTAAATAATTATCAATTTAAAAAAATCTTGATAGGAAAAAATTAAACAAAATATTGACTTTAAAATAAAAAGTTCCGAGTTTTAAGTCATCTTAGGCTTTTTGACACAAAATGTTGAAATTATATTGTCTTTTCTTTTCTGAACGTTTTTTTGAAGCTTTACCACTTCCCTAAGTTTTTCCTGCTCAGTTTTACGTATGCTTAAAATTCCTTCCAGCATACCCTGGGCGACACTAACTTCACTCAAATCTCCTTTCTGTAATGCACTTTTCAAGCGATTATTTGCTTCTTTAAATAAACGATCGGATGCTTCAGAAGCTATTTCATGTTCTTTTTTTGATTTGGATATTTTGTCTTCAAACTGATTAATTTGTTTTCTACTTTCTTCAGCCTTTTCTAATCTTTCTTTTTCTTTAGCTGCCAAGCAAATTTCTTCATTTTTCTTTTTCTCTTCTATTTCTTTTAATCTTTTTTGTTCTTCCATGTACATTATATAATGCTTATGTGCACTTTGCCCCATAGAGATGAGTTTAGAAGTCATTGGAACAAGTTCTGGTTTATTTGAAAAAGACTTCAATGCATCTTTTATTGTCAGTATAGCATTAAAAGTTCTTTCAGAAGTAGATGCTTTTTCATCTGTTAAAGCCGATCGTGAAACAGAAAATCGTCTTTCGATATTAGCATTACCATGTGATAACGATAAGGCCACTTTTACAACTTTCTCTATTTCAGCATACTTTTTCTGTCCAATTGCATTTTTCTTATTCAATAATTTTCGCCAATAATGATCTATTCTTTCATTTTCATTTGATGACTCTGTCGCCTCTAATTGCAAAATTTTAAATTCATCAATTAAAACATCTTCTTTTATACTTATAGGAAGCTTCCTCGCAATAGATACAATATCTCGACAACTCTTTTTGTTTTTTATGTACAATGGGCTTAAACATTTCAGAGATTTTATTAAAGCTGTGTTACTAAGTGATTTTTCAATTAAATGACTACAGCCAGCAACATAATGCTCTTTAACATTTCTCATAAATAGTAAGATATCTTTTTCTGGAAGATGCATGAGTTCTTTTTTAACATCCTGAGAAACAACTATATCTTTCAATGGTAATATATTTTGAGTTTGAAACAACTCATCATAATTGCTTTCAGAAACATGTTTGCAAACACGTCTGGCTAGCTTTTCAATAAGTTCTTGAAGCTTTAAATAAAGCATATGTACCAGTGGCTCATCTTTTTGAAAAGTCTCAGTAAAATTCATGAAGAGGTCTGCCGAAGACATAGCAAAATGCATTTCAGCTTTTACTGTCTGATTACGAATCAGGTTAGAAATCTTTTTGAATGAGGTTGATTGTACTACATCATTTTTTTTTTATGGTATGAACTTCTGAAAATAGTAAATAATCCCTTCCCACTGTTCAAGAAGCCTTTCAGCAGCATAACGAAAAGTTAGCCATCGAGATGGAGAATGTTTCACAAATTTTCTGAGAGGTAAACCAAGGTCTTCTTGAATCTTTTCATAATCTTCGCATCTAGCTGGCCACCCATCAAAATAATGAAAAACAGCAACTGCTAATTCAGATGAATTTTCCCCAAAAGCTTGCAAAGCCTTTAAATAAGCATTGTGTACAATATGTATAGGACATGTTCCAACATCTGTTAAAGGAAAAGATCGAATTTCGAGTAGATTTTCATTGAAGAGCTTATGCACTTTCTTATTTACATAAGGTCCGTCTGAACCAACCATTAAAAGCTTTTGTAATAATAATTTTGCATTGCTGATAGCACAACTTATTTTTTCGTAAAGTATTTGGGCATCAGCTTTTCCTATAAAATATGTTTGTAGGTGTCTTGAGATTACTTCATCTTTAGCCTTTGACCAATAACGAATCATTACCTGAAGTTCTTTCTTATCTTCAACATTCGTTGTTTCATCAAAACAAATAGTAAAAAATGATTCCCCTACATCCTCTGTCATCATTTGATAAAAATATGGTCCAAGAGCATCTGTAATCAGATAATTCATTTTTTTGGGACTTAATGAAAAATCTTTTGGTACTGCTTCAGGAAACATTGCATCAAATGTATCTTTTATATTTCTACATGATGCTGCTGAAAAGTTACAACAAACAGACTTCATAACCCAAATTAATTCCGAAATTGATGCAGCATTTCTTGGACTATAAAGTTTAATCTGTGCAGCACTTGAGTTTGTACTTTCACCATTACCTGCACTTTGATCTAATTGGGAAGAACTATCTTCACTTGTGCCAGCAATGAAAACCATCTGTTTTTTATTATTTTTAACTAATTTTTGGTGATTGCCAGTACCTGAATGTTGTAAAAATGCATGAAAACCTTTATTTTTAAAATCAACTGTAGAGGCACAAAATTTACAAATAGCCACATCTTCACTTAATCTGGAAACCCATGAGGAAAGAAGGTCGCCATTCTTGTCTGTTTTAAAGATCCAATCGGTTCTAAATTTACATTTACCCATTGTATACAAAGCTTTATAATTTAGCAGCCAGTTAATACGAATCCTGAAAGGAAAAGAAAAATATATTAATTAAATATATATATATATATATACATACATACATATAAATATATAGTACAAAATCAAAAATCCGGACCTCTGTTAATTTTGGATTTTTCCGAATTTGAGATCATTTTCAGTTTATTTGTCAAAAAATTAATCTACCCCCCCCCCCCCCCCCAGCCCCCCTTGCAAAAAAGGCGTGATTTATGTCAAGAACGCATTTTTAATACTAAACAAGAACGAAAAATCATGCGTCAAGCATAGATTATGTAACACTTTCCAACCCTTCCACAATAATTTTACAAATCATTACCGTTCAATAAGCTGAAATATAACATCTAAGTAAACAATTTGGAAAACGCATAAAATATTTAAAAAATTAATTTCAGGAATTTCCATCATACTTTCCCAACATACACAATATTCGGAAAAATATCCGAATACTTTTATTCAGCCCTGTATATGATCTATAGATTTGTATATATACTACATTGGATGCTAAATTTTAGTTTAGTTAGGAAACGTGTAGCACAGTTTAAAATTCTCCTTCTGGAGTTTCTGTCAATAAACGGAATTGCGTTCGCGAACTTTTGTGCTGGCCTGTATATGATCTACAGAATTTATACACACCAGTTACGCAAAAAGTCGGAGACTGTACGCAAAAAAAACAGCTCTTACATGTCCCACGGGACGCGCAATTTCGTCAAAGGATCGCGGGAAGAAACGCAAATTTCATCAAAGAATCAACGCGGCAAAAATGAAATTTTCGACGAAGGTCCGAGGAAAAAAAGCGAATTTTAAAGATAGCGAAAAAATGGCAACATTCGTCAAAAAATCGCGAAATTTCGTCAAATGATGGCGAAAAAACGGCAAGTTTCTTCAATAGATCGCGAAAAAACAGCAGCTTTTGTAAAAAGAACGTGAAAAAACGGCAGCTTTCGTCGAAAGATCGCGAAAAAACAGCAACTTTCGTCAAAAAGGTCGCAAAAAAGGCACATTTCGTCAGAAAATCGCGAAAAAAAGGCAAATTTCATCAAAAGATTGCGAAAAAACCCGGCAAATTTAATCAAAAAATCGCAAAAAACGACAAATTTTGTCAAAAGAGCGCAAAAAAAAAGACAATTTTCGTCAAATTAAAAAAAAAAAAAATCGTCAAACGGGCATGAAAAATGCACACAATGCTGAGAGTGGAACCCCCCCCCCTCCCCCGACCTCTGTTGCAACTTTTCAGAAAATATTTTTTTACTCAGAATTGTCCCTTAAAATCACCCCCTTACTTGAAAAGATAAAAAAAATAATAATAAAGAATATAGCCATGATTCCTTTCTGCAAACCATATTATCCCTCCAAAGTTTTGACGATCTGATTGTGTAAACATTAGATTTCCGATTTCACTTAGGGAGGTGAATAAACAACTCTTTTCTTCTCCGTTTCTGTTTACTGGACATTTTAGGCAGGTATTGTAACTTTCTAATAACTGATTACATTTTAACAAAAATTTGTTACACAGCTTAATTTACTGTTATTTGAACTTGCTGAAAATTTGAAAGAAATCTGTCAATTTACATAGGAGATATGGAATTTTTTTTTTTCTTCTTCCTGTAACAGATACGAAAAAATAAAAAAGAGTTTGTTTATTCATTCTCTTTCTTTTTTGGTTTGCTTGCAACTCAATAATATATATAAATACATTTTTTTTCTGCACTTAAGCAACACAAATTGGTTCATACATTCTTACAGTCCTTTTTATTTTTAAAAGAAGAGACTTTGAATAGTTATTTCTCCTGCAAAAAAATGAGAGAAAAAAAAATAGAATCATTGCAGCAAGAGCAGATCTAGACTTGTGGAATGAAAAAAGTATGAATATATATATATATATATATATATATATTAATTGTTAAGAGTGGAGAGGTTTTCGAGCCGGTTTTAAGAATTCCAAATTTATATATTTTTTAATAAATAAATAAATAAAAACGATAGTTAGCATAACTTCCGGATTTTGGAGATCCGAACTTTAGATGTCCGGATTTAAGACTTTGTATAAGCTTTTTTTTTTTTTTTTTTGTAAAAAAAAGTATTATAAATTAGGAATTCTTAAAACCGGATCGAATATCTCTCCACTCTTCTAACAATTTTTAAAGAATAAAGATATTTATAATCTTTTCATTCCACATATCTAGTTTCGGAAAAATGATTTTACGATGTTCTTCTGTAATGCTTTTCCAGGCCCGCGATTAAAGGTCTGCACGGGTCGAATTTCTAGGTCGAACTTCTAGGCTCGGTATAACAGATAAAAGTTCGGCCCGAGTAAATCACGCACTTTTTTTTGTGTGTGTGTGAGGGGGAAAAAGGGGGGGGTGTAAAATTATCATTTTTTTTTTGGCAAATAAACTGAAAGTGATCCGAAATTCGGAATCACCGATGCCGGAGAATTTCTTCACAATAAACCTATACATAAAATTTATAAGATCACGCTAATTTAAAAAACTTGAATTGGGATTAAAAATATAAGAGTTAAAATCTGCAGAAATTCGACAGCTAGAAATAGAAAATAAAATAAAGTTTATTTAGTGTAATTTACTAAATGGAAAAAACGAAAAATTATCAAGTCATTTTATTTTATTGTTTTCAAATCTAATCTGCCTACTTTCTAAGCTAATAATTAATTATAACTCAAAATGAAAAAAATATTCGAATGCAAATGAAATCACTTCAATAACCATGCCTGCAAGTATCATGCTTTATGTTTAACATGGTCATCAAATTTCCCGTTTAATAGAGCGAAACTTCCTGACACTTTTTAAACGTAATTGGCAATCCTGCCTGACTATTGAAGCGTTTTGGAATCGAAATCAGTTTTCTATTTTTTGATAAATAAATTACTAATTGAATTACTCGCACAAGCAACTGTGATTACGTGACGACAGGTCTTTCTTCTTTCTTGCGGTGTCCCGTCCGGAAATTAGATTTAAAATACCCACTTTGACAGTATGTTTTGAAAGAACTTTTTGCCTTCACCAACAAATGGAAAACACCATTCGATTATAATAGTTTCTGAATAAGAACACATGCCTATTTCATGCGTTTACGAACAAAAATATATTCAGGAATGTGTCGGAAAGCAGTTCTTCGTGATTTGAAAACAGCCCTAAAAATGCGTCAAAATTTTGGGTTGTTCAGTAGATATTTTTTTTTTTTTTTTTTTTTAAGGTGGGAGATTTTTTTTGCGATGAGCGCCATTTATAGAATTATTTCTAAACTGATTCTAAAAACAGAAATTTTTACCTAATTGAATCGTAGAAATGTGCTTCGATTAAATAAAATTAAAATTTCAATAAGAAATTAGTGGTAAAAATAAAGAAATATTCCAAGAACTTTATGCGTCGCGAAGGAATTAACCTATAACTTATAAATGAATTGAAAATTTGAAAGTTTAGAATTTAATGACAAAACAAAAGTAACTTCAAAATGTTTCATTTTAATTAGAATAAAAATTAAAGTAAACATAACTATAATGAAACGTTATTCTATCCACTAGCCAGCGAGTCGGAATAACTAAACCGCGAACCAAGTAATAAAACTTTCCTCTTATGGATACATAATTTTTGTATCTGCAGGCATATTTAGTACGGAATAGTGCCATGTCAATTTCTGACGAAAGGATGCCATTCTAAGAGTGCGCCACGCACTTTACTTAATGGTATGCATTTGCGATTTTTATTTTTAGTTTTTAAAATATCTAATTTTTGTTTGCCAAAAAAAGCTTCTTCTTAGATCTAAAAACAGTGTAACAGCAGTAAGAACGCAGAAAAGAAGGTATCCGTTTTTCGGAGCTTAGGTTCTTAGCTCACGAATTTTACAGTCGCGTACATAAAATCCACCCAAAATGACAATTTCGAAAGCATTTACTGAAAAGACCATTTGCCTTTAATGTAAAATAAAGCATTTTATTATATTTTTAAACACTTATAGGGGTCAGTCAGAAGTGCCGTAATTTCCGGCGTATAATCCGCAGCTCAAAGAATCGTTTTTCGACCCAGAAAATTTATTCAATAATTGTAGTTAAATATTTACAGCGATCTTTTAGGTTACATTTTATAAAATATTTCTAGGTCGAAAATGATTCTTTGAGCTGCGGATTATACGCCGGAAATTACGGTAACTAGTTTGGATTTGAGAACAACATTCATAAAAAAAATATATATATACAATATATAACACAAAAATATAAAATTATTTTATTAAAAAAAGAAATCACTTACCTAAATGTACTCCGAAATTGTAGATACCATAGATCAATTCAGACACCATAGGAAGATTCTTCTACTAGTGAGCTTAAAAATTAAAGAGCAATTACGGGAGTTTCGATTGTAACTTTTAACCAATAACGAAAGAGCAATGAAAAGATTCTCCACGCCTCTGCCGTGCTTTGATTTTGCGGAAAATTGGCAAATTGCCAATAATGATTATCTTGCGCATCGCATTATTTAATTTGATTCTCGCGGGAAGGGGCAGGGATAAGGATCGATCAGTAAGAAATATCGGAAAAAAAGCGAGAAAAGAGATTAAATCTGAAAAATATAGACTAAAAGAGACAAAAGCAAAAAATAGCGAGAAAAAGCGAGATTAGCGACTCCAAGCAAACCAAAAAAAAAGAGAATGAATAAACAAACTCTTTTTTATTTTTTCGTATCTGTTACAGGAAGAAGAAAAAAAAAAATTCCATATCTCCTATGTAAATTGACAGATTTCTTTCAAATTTTCAGCAAGTTCAAATAACAGTAAATTAAGCTGTGTAACAAATTTTTGTTAAAATGTAATCAGTTATTAGAAAGTTACAATACCTGCCTAAAATGTCCAGTAAACAGAAACGGAGAAGAAAAGAGTTGTTTATTCACCTCCCTAAGTGAAATCGGAAATCTAATGTTTACACAATCAGATCCTCAAAACTTTGGAGGGATAATATGGTTTGCAGAAAGGAATCATGGCTATATTCTTTATTATTATTTTTTTTATCTTTTCAAGTAAGGGGGTGATTTTAAGGGACAATTCTGAGTAAAAAAATATTTTCTGAAAAGTTGCAACAGAGGTCGGGGGAGGGGGGGGGGGTTCCACTCTCAGCATTGTGTGCATTTTTCATGCCCGTTTAACGATTTTTTTTTTTTTTTTTTTTTTTTTTTTTTTTTTTTTTTTTTTAATTTGACGAAAATTGTCTTTTTTTTTGCGCTCTTTTGACAAAATTTGTCGTTTTTTGCGATTTTTTGATTAAATTTGCCGGGTTTTTTCGCAATCTTTTGATGAAATTTGCCTTTTTTTCGCGATTTTCTGACGAAATGTGCCTTTTTTGCGACCTTTTTGACGAAAGTTGCTGTTTTTTCGCGATCTTTTGACGAAAGCTGCCGTTTTTTCACGTTCTTTTTACAAAAGCTGCTGTTTTTTCGCGATCTATTGAAGAAACTTGCCGTTTTTTCGCCATCATTTGACGAAATTTCGCGATTTTTTGACGAATGTTGCCATTTTTTCGCTATCTTTAAAATTCGCTTTTTTTCCTCGGACCTTCGTCGAAAATTTCATTTTTTCCGCGTTGATTCTTTGATGAAATTTGCGTTTCTTCCCGCGATCCTTTGACGAAATTGCGCGTCCCGTGGGACATGTAAGAGCTGTTTTTTTTTTGCGTACAGTCTCCGACTTTTTGCGTAACTGGTGTGTATAAATTCTGTAGATCATATACAGGATAGCACAAAAGTTCGCGAACGCATTTCCGTTTATTGACAGAAACTCCAGAAGGAGAATTTTAAACTGTGCTACACGTTTCCTAACTAAACTAAAATTTAGCATCCAATGTAGTATATATACAAATCTATAGATCATATACAGGGCTGAATAAAAGTATTCGGATATTTTTCCGAATATTGTGTATGTTGGGAAAGTATGATGGAAATTCCTGAAATTAATTTTTTAAATATGTTATGCGTTTTCCAAATTGTTTACTTAGATGTTATATTTCAGCTTATTGAACGGTAATGATTTGTAAAATTATTGTGGAAGGGTTGGAAAGTGTTACATAATCTATGCTTGACGCATGATTTTTCGTTCTTGTTTAGTATTAAAAATGCGTTCTTGACATAAATCACGCCTTTTTTGCAAGGGGGGATGGGGGGGGGGGGTAGATTAATTTTTTGACAAATAAACTGAAAATGATCTCAAATTCGGAAAAATCCAAAATTAACAGAGGTCCGGATTTTTGATTTTGTACTATATATTTATATGTATGTATGTATATATATATATATATTTAATTAATATATTTTTCTTTTCCTTTCAGGATTCGTATTAACTGGCTGCTAAATTATAAAGCTTTGTATACAATGGGTAAATGTAAATTTAGAACCGATTGGATGTTTAAAACAGACAAGAATGGCGACCTTCTTTCCTCATGGGTTTCCAGATTAAGTAAAGATGTGGCTATTTGTAAATTTTGTGCCTCTACAGTTGATTTTAAAAATAAAGGTTTTCATGCATTTTTACAACATTCAGGTACTGGCAATCACCAAAAATTAGTTAAAAATAATAAAAAACAGATGGTTTTCATTGCTGGCACCAGTGAAGATAGTTCTTCCCAATTAGATCAAAGTGCAGGTAATGGTGAAAGTACAAACTCAAGTGCTGCACAGATTAAACTTTATAGTCCAAGAAATGCTGCATCAATTTCGTAATTAATTTGGGTTATGAAGTCTGTTTGTTGTAACTTTTCAGCAGCATCATGTAGAAATATAAAAGATACATTTGATGCAATGTTTCCTGAAGCAGTACCAAAAGATTTTTCATTAAGTCCCAAAAAAATGAATTATCTGATTACAGATGCTCGTGGACCATATTTTTATCAAATGATGACAGAGGATGTAGGGGAATCATTTTTTACTATTTGTTTTGATGAAACAACGAATGTTGAAGATAAGAAAGAACTTCAGGTAATGATTCGTTATTGGTCAAAGGCTAAAGATGAAGTAATCTCAAGACACCTACAAACATATTTTATAGGAAAAGCTGATGCCCAAATACTTTACGAAAAAATAAGTTGTGCTATCAGCAATGCAAAATTATTATTACAAAAGCTTTTAATGGTTGGTTCAGACGGACCTTATGTAAATAAGAAAGTGCATAAGCTCTTCAATGAAAATCTACTCGAAATTCGATCTTTTCCTTTAACAGATGTTGGAACATGTCCTATACATATTGTACACAATGCTTATTTAAAGGCTTTGCAAGCTTTTGGGGAAAATTCATCTGAATTAGCAGTTGCTGTTTTTCATTATTTTGATGGGTGGCCAGCTAGATGCGAAGATTATGAAAAGATTCAAGAAGACCTTGGTTTACCTCTCAGAAAATTTGTGAAACATTCTCCATCTCGATGGCTAACTTTTCGTTATGCTGCTGAAAGGCTTCTTGAACAGTGGGAAGGGATTATTTACTATTTTCAGAAGTTCATACCATAAAAAAAAAATGATGTAGTACAATCAACCTCATTCAAAAAGATTTCTAACATGATTCGTAATCAGACAGTAAAAGCTGAAATGCATTTTGCTATGTCTTCGGCAGACCTCTTCATGAATTTTACTGAGACTTTTCAAAAAGATGAGCCACTGGTACATATGCTTTATTTAAAGCTTCAAGAACTTATTGAAAAGATAGCCAGACGTGTTTGCAAACATGTTTCTGAAAGCAATTATGATGAGTTGTTTCAAACTCAAAATATATTACCATTGAAAGATATAGTTGTTTCTCAGGATGTTAAAAAAGAACTCATGCATCTTCCAGAAAAAGATATCTTACTATTTATGAGAAATGTTAAAGAGCATTATGTTGCTGGCTGTAGTCATTTAATTGAAAAATCACTTAGTAACACAGCTTTAATAAAATCTCTGAAATGTTTAAGCCCATTGTACATAAAAAACAAAAAGAGTTGTCGAGATATTGTATCTATTGCGAGGAAGCTTCCTATAAGTATAAAAGAAGATGTTTTAATTGATGAATTTAAAATTTTGCAATTAGAGGCGACAGAGTCATCAAATGAAAATGAAAGAATAGATCATTATTGGCGAAAATTATTGAATAAGAAAAATGCAATTGGACAGAAAAAGTATGCTGAAATAGAGAAAGTTGTAAAAGTGGCCTTATCGTTATCACATGGTAATGCTAATATCGAAAGACGATTTTCTGTTTCACGATCGGCTTTAACAGATGAAAAAGCATCTACTTCTGAAAGAACTTTTAATGCTATACTGACAATAAAAGATGCATTGAAGTCTTTTTCAAATAAACCAGAACTTGTTCCAATGACTTCTAAACTCATCTCTATGGGGCAAAGTGCACATAAGCATTATATAATGTACATGGAAGAACAAAAAAGATTAAAAGAAATAGAAGAGAAAAAGAAAAATGAAGAAATTTGCTTGGCAGCTAAAGAAAAAGAAAGATTAGAAAAGGCTGAAGAAAGTAGAAAACAAATTAATCAGTTTGAAGACAAAATATCCAAATCAAAAAAAGAACATGAAATAGCTTCTGAAGCATCCGATCGTTTATTTAAAGAAGCAAATAATCGCTTGAAAAGTGCATTACAGAAAGGAGATTTGAGTGAAGTTAGTGTCGCCCAGGGTATGCTGGAAGGAATTTTAAGCATACGTAAAACTGAGCAGGAAAAACTTAGGGAAGTGGTAAAGCTTCAAAAAAACGTTCAGAAAAGAAAAGACAATATAATTTCAACATTTTGTGTCAAAAAGCCTAAGATGACTTAAAACTCGGAACTTTTTATTTTAAAGTCAATATTTTGTTTAATTTTTTCCTATCAAGATTTTTTTAAATTGATAATTATTTACTATTTTGTAAGCTTGTAAGTCAGTTATTTACTGTAAAATAAAAAGTAACATTTTAAGTGAAAATTTGAATTATTATTATTTTAATATTTATTTTATTTATTTTTATGGCCATGTCTTCTAAATTTACATTTGTATATGGACGTATTTTGTGTTAAAATATATTATTCAATTTGCAATTATCACAATAGGTTTGTTTTCTTTCTATGAGTATCTATGAATTCACTACATTATAAATTAAAACATGCAAAATGATGTAATTTTAAAAACTGCATGAAATAGGTTACAAAGCAAAATAAGATTAAAGAGTAAAAAGTGCAGAAAAAAAAGTTTTATTTTCTAACGGACATAATTATTCTGTATAGCTTAATTCAATTAATATCATGTAGATTCTTTAATATCATTTGTTTAGCATTCATAAGCCTAGAAGTTAGAAGATACATATGTTTTCTATGCATTAACATATAACGTAAGCATAAACTAATAAAATTGCTTAATTCGTATATATAGTAAAAAAAATCTCTCGACTTGCATAAACACATATGGCTTAGCTCACAGCTCTTATAAGCACATAAATCTATATATTTCTTGTAAATAATAGGAGAAAAATATATGCTGCAGCTGTCTGTTTAACAAAAAATATATATACATATATATATATATCTAAGGCGAAAATTGCCTCTTTTTTTGGCCTCTTTTTAGTCTCTTTTTTTGTGCATGTTAGTCTCTTTTGTCTCTATTTTTTGCAATTTTCTCTCTTTTCTCTCCTTTTTAAGAGTGACTTACCAGTCCTAGGCCTGAAAATGGCAAATTTCGTCAAAAACATTGCGAAAAGCGTCAAATTTTGTTAAAAGATCGCGAAAAAACAGCAAATTTTGTCAACAGATCGCGGGGAAAAAAACATGACTTTTGTTAGAAAATCACGAAAAAACGACAAATTTCGTCAAAAACATTGCGAAAAACGACAAATTTCGTCAAAAGATAGCGAAAAAACGGCAAATTTCGTCATAAACATTGCGAAAAAAGGCAAATTTTGTCAAAAACATTGCAAAAAACGATAAATTTCGTCAAAAGATCGCGAAAAAACGGCAAATTTCGTTATAAACATTGCGGAAAACGGCAAATTTCGTCAAAAGATCGCGAAAAAACGACAAATTTTTGTCAACAGATCGCGGGAAAAATGTGACTTTCGTCAGAAAATTGCGAAAAAACGGCAAATTCCGTCAAAAACATTGCGATAAATGGCAAATTTCGTCAAAAAATATCGAAAAAAACACAAATTTTATCAACAGATCTCGAAAAAAAAACTGCAAATTTCGTCAAAAGATCGCTAAAAATGCAAATTTCGTCAAAGGGACGTAAAAAAAAAGTGGCGGGAGTGGACACCTTCACTCCCGGTTGTATTAACTTACTCGACCTGATGAAGGACTCTAACTCAGGCATTTTTCTCTGGAAGATATACCCGTAGTTCCATCACCCCCTCCAACCAACCACCTTGGAATCTTTCAGAAAATTCACTGTGAAGTTCAGAAATTTGGCTTAGGAGTGGACAGAGCATTAATTGAATAGGAATACTTATGTTTAATCAATCCCACCCGCAACAAAAAAATTAGCAAAAACAAAAGAGTCTCCTACTTTGTGTGCTTATGGATATACACATGCGTTTAATTGATTAGTATTTGCTCGCTTAAAATTTACAGCATAAAAAACAGCCACCAACCAACCAACCTTTAGATAAATTTGAATTTGGTGTGCTACTATTTCTCATTTTCAAAGGTTGGCAGGTCTGCTTTAGAAATGCTAAGAAAGGTGTACGGTGAATCTACCATGGCGAGATTCAAGGTTTACAAATGGCATCAGCGTTTTAAAGAGTGCCGAGAATCCATCAAGGACGATGAACGTGTTGGATGACCTTTGACTTCACGGAACGCAAAAAAGGTTGTGTTAGTGTCTGAATGTGCTCGAAAAGATTGTCGCGAAAACAAGTTGCCAACGCAATCTAATGGAAGATCTCAACATGCACCGAGTGTCCCTGCGCATTGTCCCTCAATTGTTGACAACTGAACAAAAGGAGGAATGAATGACAATATTGGGTGATTTAATCGACAAAGCCGACAAGAACCCAGGTTTTTTTAACCACATCATTACAGGTGATGAAACGTGGTGTTATTTGTTTGACATCAAATTGAAGCGTTCATCCTCAACTTGGAAGTCACCCGGCTCACTGCAATCTAAAAAATTCCGGCAGGATCGAAGCAAAAGGAAAGTAATGATGGAGGTATTTTTTTATTCTCAAGGAATTGTTCATTCAGAATTTATTCCCGAAGGCCTAACAGTTAACAAGAAGCATTATTTATGTATTTTATGTCATTTGAGTGTATCCATTCGTTGCAAACGGCCTCAGTTCTGGCAGAGTGGCAACTGGTACGTTCTGCATGACAATGCACCAGCACAGCGATCCCAATTGGTAAAACAGTTTTTCCCCAAAACTCACACTAATGTGCTTTTACATCCCCCCTATTTACCGGACTTAGCTCCGTCTGACTTTTATCTGTTCCCATCAATGAAAAAACATTTACAGGAACGCCATTTTGTGTCATCAGATGAGGTGAAAACAGCATTGCAGGAGGCCTTATGGGAGGCTGCGAAAAATGGCTTCCAGCAGTACTTTCAGAAGTTATACGAAGTCTGTCGGAAGTGTATCATTGCCCAAGGTGACTACTTTGAAGGTGGAAGTGCTTCGGTGCTGTGAACTATTCAGGGTAAGGTTTTTTACACCTTGTCCCCAAACTTTTGGATCATACCTCGTATATATATATATAAATAAAATGTTTATATATATAAATAAGTACATATAAGCAAGCCTAAAAGTTCATCATGTTTGTTTTCATAGCTGTTTATATTATTTGGTAACAAAGGTCACTTTTTAAAGCCCAAATTGCACAAAGCTTTTTTAAAAAAATGCCATGGCTCCTATAACACAAAAGTACTAAAATATTTTTTCATTATATAAAGTGCTCCACAAAAGCATATGTTCACCATATATCTTCTATATTATTTAAGTTGTAATTCCCAAATACAAATATATATTTGCATATCTGATAGGACTATTTATGAAAATATAAGAAAGTGCAATTTGAGCCATTTAATGACATGCTTTATGTAAAGTCATGAATAAACACGCCCACCATCAGCAAATACGTATAAGGCCAGTTGAGATTTTGCTCATAAAACTGTGGTTAGCAAACCCCAAGTTAATGTCTGTGATAGTTCTCATTATGCCTCAAGGTTCGCAATTGACAGAATGGGAAAAAAGTGATAGAGGCTTTTAATCGCTGTGGCAAAGATGTACGAGAAATTGCACATGAGATTCGCAGATCTCACAATGTTGTTAGTAATTTCTTGCGTAAAAAGTTTGAGCATGGTAAAATTAGACATTCAGGGTGTCCTTCACTACTTTCTCAGAGAGAAAAACATGCAATTGTGAGAAAAGCATCAAATTCGATGATCTCTGCAAATAAATTATGAAGCAGGCTTAAAGTCTCTTTGGAGACTGTTAGACGGGTTATAAAGCTGGTCGACACATAGTTCATGCAAAATTAAAGAATGCACTGCATCTGACCATTCATCACAAGATTAAGAGGCTGGAATTCGCTCAGAAAAACATGGACAGAGATTCGAACAAGGTAAAATTTTCTCCTCCATGTTTGTCCTTACAGAAACTTCACCTCTTTCTCAAATTTATCTTTATTCTCATTTAAATATGCACAAGGTGATATTCAGTGATAAGAACAAATTTGCACTGGACGGTCCAGATGGGTTTAATTCTTACTGGCATGACCTGAGAAAGGAGCCAAAGTACTTCTTGAAGAAAAATTTCAGCGGCGGTAATGCTTGGCTTGGAGAGCTATTAGTGCACATGGAACTGTTTCATTGGCTTTGTATCATTGAAAATGAACAGCAAAGCATATCAAACTATGCTTCAAAATAATTTTCTGTCTTATTTACATCGTTTCTGACGAAATCATAGTAACTTCCAACAGGATGATGCATCAGTACATTCCAGTAATAGCACGAAACAATGGTTGTCTACTAAAAAAGTGTATGTAATGGATTGGGCAGCATGCTTACCAGACTGCAATCCTATGGAACATGTTTGGGGGATTGTTGTGGGCAAAATTTATGATACAAACTTGAATTACACTTCAGTTGCTGAATTAAAGGTAGCTATTCAAAATGCTTGGGACAATTTGAAACAAAACACTTTGAAAACCGTTGTTGACAGCATGAAAGGTAGAATTTTTGATCTCATTCATAAAAATGGGGTCCCAATTAGTTCATAGATAGCACCTATATTTTTGTTTTAAGCTACATGTTGTTGTTTTTTTCATTATTTTCAAATGTTTAGTTAATTGATTACAAATAAAAATTTTATTTAGATTTTGCATTTTCCCTCATTTTATTTCATTTTATGATGTTGTATTATTGATTTTCGTGTACAGAATTTCAAGGCATGATTTCTTGGGATGGATCTATATTTTTGTGGAGTACTTTATATATATGTTGCTAAAATTGTTTACTATATAGTCTCTATAGTAAAAAAAAAAGTAACTAATGTAGCTGTTGCTGTTACTAATTTATTGTGACCTTTTCACTGTCTCGGTTTATACTGCAAAAACTGTTGCATATAAAAACATGTAAACTGTACTTTTATAGAGACATGTGTATGATATACATGCTGAAGTAGAAAGGTTTTAAAGCAGAGAATTATTTTAAACACTATTTAATCTTGAATTTGGTCAAGATAGTTCAGTTAAATTTAATATAATCAAAAACTATGCATAGTAATTTAACCATCTTTTGCAGGCACATACTTGACTAGATTGTAATATGCAGTGCCCATTTTTCATATTTGCCTAATTTTTCTATTAAAATCTCATTATCTGAATAGAGATTTAACTCATAGTTTGACATAGATGCTATTTACCTACTGTTGTCACATTTTAAAAAGCCCAAACAGTAATATTTACAAACATTTTTCAATTAAAAAATGTATTTACACATGAATATTTTTAAAAAAAAGAAAATGTTAAAGTAATTAAAATATTATGTGCAAAAAGTGTTAAATAGTGAAAACTATGTCATATTTAATATAGTTTTCTTATAGCAATGTTATAAAAGTCCGAGAAACAGCAACATTTTCTAATTAATCATTGTACACAAGCTGATTTTCAAATGTGTAATTAATCTTACTTAATCAATCATGAAAACAGCTGTCATGACAGCGACGTATGCAGCCTTGGTAACTAAAAAATCCCCTTTTCAAAGAAAAATGAATGGTAATCCGATTACAGAAGATCGCTATTAATTGTGATAATATCATTAAACCTTCCGTAATCAGCTAATCTTTTTAAAAAAAGCAAATTAACATGTTTTTAGAGTATCTGGGGATCTGGGCGTTAGTTGGCCATAACTCATAGGAAGCAGAGCTCCTTAGTTTATATGTAAAAAAGTATTTATAAAATTTGTTTTTAATAAGATTTGTCCTGTTCTATGAGATGTTATTTATTGTTTTGGTGAGATTTAAATTATTACAACAAAGGTACTTCTCTGTTATACCGGCTCCCACAATTACTATTTTGCCAAGATTGCAGTCAATTTGACCAAGCTCGTGAAACGCGAACATAGCTTGCACGTATAATAAAGATATAAAAATAAATACCATAGCATTAAATAATATAATACTTTATATTAATGTGAATATATTACAATGTTTCATAACAATTTCTTACAATGCTTCACAAGAATAACAACTCCTTTTCAGCAGTCAGTGTAGATTGTTTATTCATTTTTTACATGTTAACAAATTTTTACCATGAATGTAAAAGAATCTCTATTTGAGATTTGAACAAGAAAGCATTTGCCATTTTCCCAGCATATGCCTTCAGAAAACCACTGTTGTGGGAGTACTTTGCTGCTGTTGTTTTTAAGACATACGAACAAACATTTGTTGTTCTCAACAACTTTATTGACAGCACAAATTTGGTCATTAAATCATTGTATTAGGTGTAGGGAATATATTTCTCTCATGTAACTATTCCAATTAATTGTCACATTTTCACTCCTGTCTCTTACACCATTTTATGAATGTCAATTCCTCTGCCTAACAGTACATAAACCTTAAAAGCAGTTACAAATGGTATTTTCAAAGCACTAAACCAATTTCCCATACAGAGGACTCTTTACAACTTAAGTGGCATCTCCATGTAATTTCATCATTGGTAACATACAGTTTCATATCATGGCCATTTTTGCACAGTTATTTCTTGGATAAAAGTCCTTGTTGTTGAAAATGTGATTTAAATTGAACAAATTCCAGGTGTCACTGCTAATTCTCACTCCTCGCCAGCCTGAATCACTAATGTGATATTGTTGTAATTTGTGATAAAAGCTTTTAAAAACAAAAGCTAAAAATTTTGAAGTATAAATAGTACATTTTGATCCTATTAATATCCAATAGTTGATGAATAAATGTTGTTTTAATTTATTTTATGAAGAAGAATTATTTCATTCTTTCAGAATGCTTTCATTTTGAACTATGACACCTGGGAATAATTTAGAAGAAAGCCAAGTTTTCTTCACTTGCTTTTGAGAAAATGAGATTGTATACTTCTCAGTTCTAGGTAGTAAATCAAAGATTGTTTCCATATTTATAAAAATAAATACAGGTGATTTAAGAAAAAGAATACAATATACAATTTTAATAAACCATATGAAAAGTATTCTGGAACAAAGCAATATGATAATAACATGAACGCATGCTGTTTCTGTAGGACTGCTAATCATTTGAAAAAATTTTACAACCTAATTTGGCAATATATCTGTGTCACTTGGTAATTCCTTCGCAGAGGCTTCTATAACAAAGAAGTACCAGATTTGTCCTGTACTATGATATGTTATTTATTTATTGTTTTGGTGAGAAAAATGAAAATTATTATCCAAATTTAAAGTTTATTTGCCAAAATGTTTGTACTATAATTATAATACATTTTAGTTTATAAGCAAATAAATTTTTGCCCTACGTCATATCAGTTCCATTTCTAAATTGATGAGATGTGTCATACTAACAATATGAAATTATGTAAAACTGAAATTCATTACGTGTTCAAAACATTCTCTCCATTGGTATCAGATAAACAATTTGGTTTTGTAATTAAAACTTTACTCTTTTATTTTTAAGAAATATACTTTTAATTATTTCTTGATTGTTGAAATTTTATCATTATTATAAAATGTTATTACTGTTTTTAAATTCAACTATTAATAATATTTCTTAAAATTTAAATGTATATTTTTGTTTTGTTTTTTCAGGGAAAAGATGCCAATTCAAGTAATTTGAAATTAGAACCTCTAGTTACAAAATCAGTTTTAACTCCTAGGAAAAATATTTATTCTCTTATGAAATCTCAACATCATAAAGATGTAACATTTCCACCAATATCATGTAAGTATTTTTGTGATAAAATATTTTAAACAAGAATTATTTTTCTTAAACAGTGCTATTTAATTAAAAAATTTTAGCAATCATATGTATGAAGGCGCTAGAAAATCCAACTCAGTGTTATTAAAAAATATTGTGTCCTTTTTCAACAGAAATTTGTTACATTTTCTTAAAGTTCACTGTCTACTGGAAATAATAGTATTAAACAAATGTAATCTTCAATGAGATTCTTGCTGTCAAAAATTGCGACTAAACTGGAAGGGATTTAAGAATTTTCTTGTGAAAAAGTGTTTTATAATTTAAAAATTATTTGTTTAATTTAAAATAGTATAATATAATAATTTAATATAATGCTGAAGAGGGTTGGGTTGATTATTGACGGCCAATTATCTACACTTGGGATATAGGCCCGGGGGAGTGCCCTCTGTGGGGGTCTTTCTAAGGGAACCTAACCCGTATTTACGCATGGAGAAATCCACGGCTCGAAGAAAACCATGAAAACTCTGAACGATTAGGGCGACGGGCGCGATTGGGATCGAACCCAGCACCTCCCGTCTACCAGCTTCGAAAGCAGAACCTCTCAGCCACTGGTGGGGCATAATGCTGAAGAATTTTGAAAATCATTTAAAATAATTAGTTATATGTCGCTTTCTTTTAAATTTCAAAATAAATAATTAAGAAGAGCAAAGCGAATCCTCTACTAGACTACACAAATTACATATTGTCGTTACACTTTACAAAAAAACTATTCAGTATTTTGACTTAAAATTAAACATAAAAATAAATTATGATCTGTAGATTTGCACACTATTATTTTTTTTACAGAATAACATTAAAAAATGTATTATTTTAATTAATTTATTTTACATGTTTTTCCATTATGGGTGCATTTTTGCAAATAAAAAAGGAAACACGTATATTTTCAGAAGAAAAATAAATAATGGAGTTAGTAATTATAGATAGAATCATGATTAATTAAATAAATTTGCCAAAATATCTCAAACTGTTTTTTAAATTTAATTAAGGAAAGAAATATTTTTGGACTTGATAGAAATAAAATATGATCTGTAGATTCTGACAATATTATTTTCTTATCGAATGATTTAAAAAAAACAGTTTTTATTATTTTGTTGAATTTATTTTTCCATTATACGGATTCATTCTTGTAAACAATAATGAAACCTGCGTATTTCTTACAGTAAATAAAAATCATTGAGTCAGTAAAAATTAATACAGTCATGAATGATTAAGTATGTAAAATATTATCGTTGCATCAAAATTTCTCATTTTTTTAAAATTATTTAAATAAGGAAAGGAACCTATATATCTGCATTTTACAAAGACGAAATATTTTAAATATTGAAAATAACTGCAGAATTTAAACTTCAAACGGTAAAAGAACATTAAACTTTCTTATATTAAAAATGTATGTTATTTGAGAGGATAATATACATTTTAATAGAATACTTTATTAAGATTGGTTGGAAATGGCGCATATTTTGGTGCTCATTCCTTTTAATCATATAATAGTTTCACAATTTCCTTTATAAAATTTTTAAAATACCCTTTTTTTTATGAAAATTATAGCATATTTTTAATGAATTAAAATTTGTGAAAATTCAATTACAGTAAAACTCCGTTTATCCGAAAAGCATAGGACCAAAGGATTTTCGGTTGACTGGGGTTCCATAGGCATTTTTGGATAACCGGGAGGCTTCCTAATTTTACTCTACCAGATGGCACTACTCATCCTTCTTACTTCAACACAGTCAGGTACCGTGTTCCTGCTTGCAGGTGCAGCAAAAGTTCGTATTCTGTACGAAATCCTCTTCCTGTTTATACATATTTGAATTTCCTCTAAACTTTATTTGCGATGAGTAATGCTTTAAAGTGCAAACGGGTTTTTATAAGCATGAAGAGCTCAACGCGTTGAAAAGAGTTGATATTGGTATTATTGATTATTTGATTATTGATTTTCTATAAAATCAATAATACCGAATCAATTACGGTATCAATACGTTACAGTATTTCAATATATTTAAGTGCAGGAAGATACAACAGCGTCAGATGTGTTATTGTTTAAAAGGTGGCGTGATAACGCAGCCTTGAAGTAATGCAAAGTTGAAAAACAAAAAAATTACATAACATATTTTGTACAGACATGAACTGTTGTATGTGTCTATGCAATAAAATGCCTACATTTACACAATGGTCCATATAAGTAAGTTGACGCTGTTTATTTATTTCATAAACAGCATGCTTGTTTAAAAATGTAAATTTTTCATATAAAAAAAATTTAAAGTGTTTTAAGGTCTTTCGGTTAAGCCAATTTTTGGATAACTGGGATTCGGATAATCGGGTTCTACTGTATTTACATTCAATTATAAAAGTATTTTTCAGTGTTAAGAATTCAAATGCACAGTATATTCTCATTACGTGAAATCATTTACGCAGACAATACTTATGCATTTTAAAAGAATTATATTATGATTTTTTTTTTAAGTGGCAACAAAAGAATTGTAAACAAATAAAATTAATTGTTAAATTTGTTATATGAGCGTGGGTGAGTTTCTGGCGTAAGCTGAGAGTTTCACGTGCGCGTTGCGGGTAATTTTCCAGTGCGGGTAAGAAAAAGTCTTCGGGTATCAAAATACTTTATTTTCGGAGTAATTATAATTTTTGTGTCTTTGGGAGTAGTAGCGGAAGGGTGTGGATAAAGTTGGTGAGAGTTAGTCTGGTTTCCAGGGACGTTTTGCACGATGGCGGGGTCCAAAGTAAAAATAAAAGAAAGTATAGGTTTCGACAGTGAAGAATTCAAGAAATACAACTGGAACGATGGACGCACAGCAAAAGAACAAATCAAGATAATACCAAACTTAAAAGAATATGTAATAATTACTGAGAGCCAAGAGGGTGGTATTCACAAACTTAACCCAATTCAGCTGAAACGGGAAATAAAAAAGAACTTGGAGAGTTACAAAGAAATCGACACCGTCAGATACACCAGAAATAATAAATTGTTGATAACTACGAAAAACTACGAATGTGCAAGTGAGGTGGTCAACAAGGAAAGGATATTTGATACGAACGTAAAACATAACCTAATGAATGAGAACGTCACAACAAGATTTTTAATATTCAGAATCGATATGGACATTACAGTAAAAGAAATTCAGGAGGAGATTGAAGAAGAAAATCCAATGATAGTTCACAATGTTAGAAGATTTACAACCAGACTAGAGGGACGTGTAATTCCTACGGGTACGGCAGAGTTGCATAATATAGACGCACGCGCGCACGCCGTGCGCGGAAAATTTTCTGCAAAATTCGGAACTTTGCAGAAAATAATTTTAGGGGAATTTTTTTTTTTTTTTTTTTTTTTTTTTTTTTAAATATTAAAAAACCCCGTGGCAGAATGTACGCGACGCTGCGACGGGCGTTGCAGACTTTTTAGGGCACCTGCAGACAGAAGGACATTCAGCGCTATAGTGCGTAATTTACGCGAAAAAACGGCAAACTTCGTCGAAGGATCGCAAAAAAACCCGGCGAATTTCGTCGAAGAATCGCGGAAAAAACGCGAAATTTATTTAAAGATCGCGAAAAATGGCTAATTTCGTTAACTGATCGCGAAAAAAACGCAAATTTAGTCAAAAGGCCGTGAAAAAACGTGAATTTCGTCAAAAGGCCGTCAAAAAAACTTTAGTTTCGTTGAAAGATCTGCGAAAAATGCTTATTTTGCCGAAGGGCTACGGAGAAAACGCCAACTTCGTCAAAGGATCGTGGAAAAGACTGTTAATTTCGTCGAAGGATCACGAAAAAACGTTCCATTTCGTCGAAGAAATGGCAAATTTCGTCGTCGGATCGCGAAAAAACGGAGAATTCTGCCGACAGATCGCGAAAAAACGGCAAATTTCGTCGAAGGAACTCGAAAAAATGGTAAATTTCGTTGAATGGTCTCGAAAAAACGGCAAATTTCGTCGAAGTATCTCGAAAAGACTGTTAATTTCGTCGAAGGATCACGAAAAAACGGTCAATTTCGTCGAAGAAACGGCAAATTTCGTCGTCGGATCGCGAAAAAACGGAGAATTCTGTCGACAGATCGCGAAAAAACGGCAAATTTCGTCGAAGGATTGCCAAAAAACGGTAAATTTCGTCGAAGTATATCGAAAAAACGGCAAATTTCGTCGAAGTATATCGAAAAAACGGTAAATTTCGTCGAAGGATCTCGAAAAAATGGTAAATTTCGTCGAATGATCTCGAAAAAACGGCAAATTTCGTCAGAGAATCGCGGAAAAAACTCGAATTTTGTATGATATATTGCGTATTGCAGACTATTTTTGAAAACATTATTAGCGTTGCAGACACTTGAAGATAGTTCTGTCACTTGGCCAAAAAATTAAAAATATTCCCCAATTTATGTACGATTTATTTACTGTTTGCGCACAATTCAAAATTTTAAAGATGCAAAACATTATTGTGACATTACAGACGCTTGCAAAGAGGTCAAAATCTTAAGGATTGGGTTGTTTATAAGTGCATTGAAAAAATTTAATTGATAAGAATTCAGCTCTTCCTATCATGGATTTTTAGTTTTATTATTATTTTTAACCAAAATAATAATTCTTTAATTAATATTAATTAATTTTAAATGGTAATTATTTTAAACTACTGTTTTTAATTTATATCGTCCAAATAATATAACACGTAATTTTATTAAACATTAAATTAATTTGCAGAAAGTTTTTGACTCAATATTTATGTGCGCAGAAAGTTTTTGATTTTATACAAGTCTGGGGTACGGTACTAATAACAATATATGGACATGAGCTACCGGAACACGTAAAAATGTTCTACATGAGACAAAAAATCCGATTAACAGTAAAAGGATTGATAAATATCAGATGGATTTTATTTGGGTTCCTGGACATAAAGGTATTGGGATCAATGAGTGTGTGGATGAACTGGCCAGGAAGGGCCCGTATAGCAATATTAGTATTCCGTGGTTTTCTCCTGAGGATTGGATGGTGGACGTGAAAAAGAAAAAACAAAAAGAGTTTGAATGGGAATGGATGCAATACTGGAAAGATAACTCAGGTCGTGGCTGGGATTACGCGGATATCGGACATCCGCATCATAACCTATGAAGGAAGAGTGGGGTTATTTTTGCTCGGTTCCTTACTAAGACAGTTCTGACTCTGGTTCGTCGGAAAAAGTTTCTGGGTAGAGGTGATGCGAAGTGTGTCTTATGCAAAAGTGAGGAGCAAACGGAAGAACACTTGGTTTTAAGGTGCAGGAAGTTTTCGGGGATTCGAGACAAGGTGTTTGGAAAATTACGGTGTCGAAGAGGATGATGTACGAGGATATTTTTTCGGCGACGGGGAGACAGGGAGGTGTAGACCTGGCTCTGATGTCTCAGTTCTTGAATGAGATTTATAGTCATGTTGGTTTTGATGTGGTCTAGATAGGTTTTTCTGGTCAGTATTCGTGATGTCGGCGTAGTACCGTTTTAGCAGGTTTTTTGGTTGTATGTCGTCTCTGTTGTTTGTATTATATGTGGATTAGGACAGCTATACAGTAATAGAAAGCTGCTCACCGGGTCCGAAGGGTCAAAAACAAACAAAAACAAAAAAATTTGTTATATAAAGCGTTATTCGAATTTGAAGGTTGAAAATTGAACCGAATGAAACATATTTACTATTAAGAAGTGATTACTATTAGTATTATTTTTAATATGTTTGCCGTTTAAAAGCAATTTATGGAATGTATTAGTTCTATTATAAAAAATGCCAAGAAAACGTACACTTACTGGTCAAAAAGAACACGAACCTGATTCAGCTTTAAGGCAAGAGGCTAGATATCAGCGTAAAAAATGACGACATGAATGTGCCAAAACAGAAAATAACGTTTTTGCTTAATAAAGATGCAAAAATAATATAAAAAATATTGTTACTTTCAAATATTTATCTTATGAAATAATGCTTTGCGAATCCAAACAAAGCATGGCTTTTGCTAGTATAATATTTCTTACCAATAAGGTGTCAATGATTTTATTCAGATGATTAAAATCAGTGGTTTGAATCATGATTTTAATCAGTGATTAAAATTTAATTGGATGATTTTTTTTAATCATTGATTAAAATCATACATTTTTTAAATTGATGTAAAAAGTATTAAAATCTAAGATGAACATAATTTGCAATGTTTCTAAAGATATTTTGCCTATTAATTAAATGAAAGAAGTTTTAAAAATTCATTCAGTTTGTGAACAATGAAATACGATAAGCTTGTTAATACTAGTAAGTTTTTTTCAGTCATAACAATCAATAAATTTAAAATTGATATTATTTAGTTAAATCTATTATACTCATATTGTCATAACTTCCTTTGAAGAATCAATTGATTCACTCATAAGCACAATCATAATAAAATTCTCTAGATAAAAAAATGATTACCTTATTTTCTAATAATACTTTTACAAATATACAAGAATGAATCGGAGCTAAATTAGAATGAAAGAATGATAACATCTACTCAACAGCTACTATGAAAGAATGTATAGGAGGAGGGGGGGGGGGGATTAGTATTGAAATGTTATGCATACCAAGAGCTACTTCAAATGCTTTCTACATTTGGACTTGTACACAGCAAGTATAGAAATCAGTTAGGAATGGAAAATATGACAGAACAATTTTAAAATTCAAAGCACTAAATGTGAATAATGCCCACTAAATGAGAAGGATAATAATAGTGATTTTTAATATTTTGTGAAGTTAATGTGGATTGCACGTATGACTGGTCATTGTTATTTACTTTGTGTATATGTATGAATTAATAGATGTAGTTTATTTTCATAATTTTTTTTTCAGCATATGCGTGCATGTATGTCAGTGTAAATTTTGTGATTGTAGTAATTTTATAAAGTATAAGTGCAAATAGAATATTTCTATAATCATTAATTATAATTTTATTAATTAAAGCATAAAAATATAGAATATTCTCCGTAATTATCCTCCAATTAGAGATTTAATTGTTTTAGAAATCTAGACTTCTTGGTATCCATTCAATACCTTAGTGCAGAAAAAAATCATACAAAATCTGATTTTTTTCTTTTTTAAATCATAATTTTTATCTCTTTTTAAAATCATGATTTTTTTTTTACATCCTACTTACCAAAAATTCTAGCTTTATTGTACACAGAAAATCTGATGACATAAAACTTCTGATTGTAAATCACTCACTCAATTGCAAAGTAAGCATACTGGACACAAAATGAAGAGTTCAGAGCCAATGTTAATAAGGTCAGTATTAGCATAGTCTAAATGAAGTTGTGCAAAGCTTTACAGGGTTTTTCTTGTATAAAAACAAAAATTTGGTTAACTTCTTTTTTGAAAACTTTTCCTGCAGGTTCTTCTCTTCTGGCAATATGGCCAAAACTGACTATGCATGATAAAACGTCCTTCAAACTGTTAGATTTTATTTCATATCCACTTTTATTATATGAATTACCAACTTTTTTTGGGGAGGGGGGGGAGGAAGATTGTTCTATCCAACATAATGTATGATTTTTTTTTTTAATTTTTATAAGTCTTACTTTCTTAGTCTCTATAAAATTAATATGGAAAATATGCAATACATGAGCGGCCTCTGATCCCCAACTACTGTGAATTACTGTGATTGTACTGTATACAAAAAATAAACTTATAATGAACAAAATCCTGTAATTTGCATAATATTTGATTCCAAATTATTTAGATAATAAGATCTGAGGTAATTTTCTGAATAAATAATATTTGCAATATTTGCTTATTCATGGCAGAAGTTATTTGTTAAAAAAAAACTATTTCCTTCCGTTATTTTGCTGAGTTTTATTGGATGCTTTTTTACTGAAATAAATATTTCTTGACAAATCTACCCATCCCTTTTTTATTTATAACAATTGAAATTATATTGGGTACTTTTCCGTTAGACAAATAACACTTCACTCCAAGGGCAAATGTAGGTGCAAAAGCTAGCAAAGACACCATTCAAAACTATTATGAAAAAAGTATATGGAAATGCTAATTTAGGTAAGAGATAAGAATGGCAATCTTTGTGATATATAGTTTAATGTAAAGTATAGCTATTTTATTGAATTTATATTTATAAGAGGCTTTGTCCTGACTGATTTATCAAAGCATAGACAAAAGTTTTATAGTTAGAAACTTGTACTCTCGTGTATATAGTATTTGTAATACATAATAGGGACCCACTAAAAAGAAATTTTTCAAAATTCAACTCCTAAGGGGTTAAAGAAAGTATCAAAAGTTCTGCATCATTTTGCCATATCTCAGCAGCGATTTTAGGTAGGAGCATGAAATGCAGTATAACAAATCTACTAAAAAAATGGTTAAACACATATTGCAGTGATTTTTTAAATTTAACTCCTAAGGGTCTGTTGAAGATCAAAAACAAGTGATTCTTCCATAATTGGGTGTATGGCCAATTTGTGGATTTTATCAAGTGTGGTTTCGCACAGAACTAATTTTATTATTGTCAGTTTCATAATCTTGAAGCTACATTGTTTCCAGCATCTTTCATGTTTGTCATCAACTTTGGCTATGGACTTGATTATGGAAGATTACACAAATAAGACAACTAATGCTCATTTTTGAATAGATATTTTTTTCAAAACATTTATCCAGGTGAAATTTTTCTTTAGACTTTTTGTAAATTTTATGTTTTATAAAATTGCTTTTCCCATTATTTTTATATTTTTTGCCTTTTAATCCCATTTCAATCTTTATACAAAATATAGTACATTTCTTTCCCTTCTCAAAATCATTTATGATTTAAATATTGATTACCATATTAAAGATTTATGGATTCAAGGAGCACAAGGCCTCTTATATTGATTGTTTCACTAACTGTTTATAGGCTTGAAGCTCATAGGGCTCTGTTCAAATGGTTGTCGCTAAATGGTTTATGATTGTGAAGTTTACAGGGCCTCATTATAATGATTGTTATTTTAATGATTTATGGGGTATGAATCACACAAGGCACAATTATAGTGATCACCTTATCAACAATTTATGGATGCAAAATGCACATGGCCGAGTTAAAGTTATCGGCATTTTTTTTTTTAGGTGATCCCACTTTTGTTTATTTTACCCAGAAATCTCCCCTACTCTCTAGATTAGCATGGGCAAGACTGGGCAGTCTTTTAGTACTGTATATAGAAGAAATTCACAAACAATAAAAATAAATATATCATTACACAGCCGGCATAAAGTTAATGATTTCATTTAGCATTGCTGAAAATGTTTTTTTTTTTGTTTTGTTTTTTTCCCCTTATAATATGGTGCTATATAAATTCAGTTAAAGTTCCAGATTAATAAAATATTTAAAAATTTTAAGATTAATGGACAGAATAGTCACAGGAATCAATGTATGTATGCTAGAAATGTGTAATTTGAACAGCAGTTATTTAAAAAATGTAATGTGGTACTCTTGAAATTAAGTTTTGTTGTGTATATTTTTGTTCTTTGGCCAAAGTGCCATTTTAGGGCTTTAAAAATCGGGACTACATTATTTTATCATCTACTTTTATGAAAAAATTTCATAATTTGAATTATACTTTGCCTTGGAAGAATTTAACTGCAGAACATTCGACATTTGTCAGTTGTCAAATTGTGTAAGCTGTATTAAAATATTGGTGTTTACATGTTATCTGGGCCAGGTCATATTCATTGTGCCAAAAATATTAATTAAAGTAACCCTTTTCTTTTTGCTTTCTTCATTTTAACTGCATAGTTGCCATGTTAAAGGCAATGGCAGAAGTATTTATATATGTATAACTATATAATATGATATTGTATATGTATAGATGGAATATGAGGGGCAGTCAAAAAGTTCCCGGAATTTCATTGTAACTCTTTATTACCACAATATAGCTACACATTCACTTAATCGCCTCCAAAGTAGGCTCCTTCAGAACACACACACTTGCTTCATCGCTCCTGCCATTGCTGGAACAACAATGAAAGTCCTGTTTTGGTATCTTCCCAAATTCAGCCGTCACGTTGGTTTTGATGTCTTCAACTATGTCAAAATGGTTACCTTTGAGGCCCATTTTGATTTCAGGGAAGAGACAGAAATCCGATGGGGCTAAATCCAGTGAGTAGGAAGGCTAGTAGAGGAGTGGCCTTTTTTTTTATGCGAGCCATGTTTCCACAACAATTGATGTGTGGAAGGGATGTGATGGTGTGGGGAAGTTGTTGTGATGCAGTGACCATTCTCCTTGTCATTTGACAAGACGTTTTCTTCGGATTGCCTCTCTCAGTCTTTTTAAAAAATGCATGTACAAAGGGTCGTTAACAGTTTGACCAGCTGGTACAAATTTTTGATGCACCACACCTTCGTTATCGAAAAACGCAATGAGTATCACTTTTGTTTTGGATTTGACATGACGTTATTTCTTTGGACGAGGAGAGAACCTTTTGTGTAAACAAGTAAATTAATTATATTGTGGTAGTAAATAGTTACAACAAAATTCCATGAACTTTTTGACTGCCCCTTATTATATTCATTGATCAGTATATTTACATTACATAATATTTATATTTTATTCATTCTGGTGAGCGTAACAAACAACTGGAATTAAAACTACCATCCTTAATATCTTTTACTGCTAAAAGCCATCAATTTGATGTTATGTAATAAATGTATACTGAATTACTGTTTTGTGTTATTTTAGCTTGTTTTTATATTATTTATCATTTTTAACAATGTTATGTATTTCTTAAATGTACATTAAATTACCATTTTGAGCACGATTGGCCATTGACAATCATTTTTGGCAATCTATCTACCTGGCCCAGATAATACATAAGTACAAAAATATTTTCAAAAAATCCCTTCAAAAAAGGAAGCTTGAAAGAAAAAATAATTTATAATTAACAATTTATAATTGGATTACTACACTTGTTGTCAAGAAATAAACAGTTTGCCACATTTGGCGCAAAGCTACAACTGACGTTTGTCTAATAAAAAAATATCATATATTGTTTAATTTTTTTTTCTTTACTACATGAAAAAGAAAGGAATAATTAATTTTGTTTTTTATTTCTCTTTTAAGGTGATGAAAAAGCAAAGGATAAAGTGAAAAATGCAGAGAATTTAAACCATGAAGTTTCACCACATACTTCAGATGTTATTTTGGCTGATTGTCTGAGTAATATTTCTTGTGTAGATTCTGGTGTTGTCAGTGAACAAAATTTTAAAACAGATTATAATAGGTATCTAAAGTTGTAAATTTTATTTGATTAACTGGATTTTAATTGATGTTTGTCATATCAGATTTTAAGGTGTGAGAAAACAAAGATGCAGTTTTTAAAAGTTGTATTTGATAATCTGTGTTTTTTTTTATTGAAAATTTGCTATTATAAAAATATCAAAAACATTTATTCTCTTAGCAAAAGTTACCTAAAAATGTTGATATGAAAAATATAAATTATATACTGAAGAAATTTATAAAAAGCTGAGACTCATATATTTTTTTCAAATTTAGGTGCTAAAATTAAAATTACTTTAAAATGTTTGAGTCAATATGTAGTCAGTGCATCTTTGACCTAGATAACCATATTCAGTAGAAGATCTTTACAACACAATTCTATATACTGCATTTCTCTATGTAATGCAACAACTTCTCAGATGTAAACAATGAATTTTGCAGTTAAGAAGCACTGCATTCTACAATGTAGGAAAATTGCTGCCCTCTAAAGGGCTAAATTTGATGCATTATTTCATCTTTATCTTCTTAATTCAAAGCTTTTTAATAAGAAAAATTGCTATTATTACAATAAAATTAAAATATATATATATATATATATATATATAGCAATATATTGATTTAGTACTGGCATACTTGGACCACATTTATAAAGTAAAATTTAACAATGTGTAAAAGCTCAACAATGCAAAAATGTGTAATCTGCACAACTTCTGGTCTCAAGGAATGCAATATAAATATCTTTTACTTTATATTAATATTGTAATAAATTACTTTCATTTACTAATTAACGGGTAGTTACTAAAGTTCTTCAAAGAAACCTAATTCTCCCTCCCCCCCCCCCCCCCCCCCACTTCCGCCAGTCTAAGAAAGCCACAGCTCGTAAAAATCTATAACATGGCTCTCAGACTAGCCATTAATCTGTTCCAGACATATTTTCCCATCTTTACATGGTAAGTTTTAATGATATGTGAAATGACCTATATGAACAAAATTCAATATAATGCAAAACCTTGAGTTTTGGTTTGCATTATAAAGATCTTGTACTGTAATTTAGATATTAGTGTCTTAGTTAAATCCTGACTATTGGGGAAAAAACTGTCATATAGAAAATTCCAAATGTTTAAAATCTTTCATTAATTATTGAAAATATAGCTTCTTTGTTTTTTTAATTGGAAAATAATTCTACTTGCTCATGTTTTCAATATGCTGAAGGGATTGGGGATGTTAAATTTCTCAGCAATAAAAGAGGTGTAAAATAAATAAAATCTTAATGTAGATTATATTTAAATTTGAAAGATAATTTAATATTTAGTGTTATTCATCTGGCACGTCTGAGTCACTCTTCTGGCACATTTATGCGTTGTGATACATCAGTTGGGAAACTCTTCTTTAAGGCAAAATAAATCTCGGTATTTTTGTTAGTTATGAATGTTCTTCTGGTCTTTTTGTATTTAACAAAAGGTCTCAAATCATTTTTAAATAATGTAGTTTTTTCTTTTTAAATGGATTAAAAAAATTTGTATAATCCTATGATTATTTTAAATGCTTCTTTTCTTTATCTGTCATTCTGTTTCTTTTCTAATTCTATGTAACTTTTGAAATCCAGTTCTTTAGATCCAGAACAGATAGAGAAATTAAATATTGAAGATGAAAATTTTGATGAACTTTGTCAAGAGTTGAAACATATCTTATACATATTGGATAAAAATGTTAAATTAGGTGTGTATCTTTGAATTTTCTCTTCTCAAAAGATGTATCTTTTTTTAATTGTATATTTTTTTATATTCTTGTTCTTGTATGTAATATATTTTTTATTTTATATTCATACTTCATGTAGTATTCAATTTTGTTTATAACTTTTCCTACTCCAATTTTCTTTTGCTTTAGTTCTTTCCAGAGCTGCCAACTGCTACGAAAAAATCGTAGTTGCTACGATTTTGAACCACAAACTACAATGCTACGAAAATCTGTCTAAAACTACGATTTTCTGAAAAAAAAAAAAAAACGCGAATTTTGTTAAAGGATTACTTGAAAAATCACGAATTTCGTCACAGGATTGCACGAAAAATCACGAATTTCGTCACAGGATCGAGCTAAGAAATACAAATTTCGTTACAGGATCGCTGAAAAAAACACGAATTTCCTCAAAAAATTGGTGGGAAAAAGCAAATTTCGCCAAAGTATCGCCGAAAAAAAGTGAATTTCATTCAACTGATTACTGAAAAAATGCGAATTTCGTCAAAAGATCGTTCAGGGGTGATTCTGGTCCGAATTTTCCAAAAAATTAAGGCAATGATTTCCGAAAAAAAAAAATATATCGGTCATAAATCCGAAAATTCAGACATTAAATGTATCGGTATTTCGGCAAATGATCGCTGAAAAAAATCAATCTCATCTTTCGTTCGAAGAAAAGTCGCCAATTTTGTCAAAGGATCGCGGGAAAAACGTGACTTTCATC
Organism: Maratus michaelseni; assembly: GCA_963931845.1. Taxonomy (NCBI): domain Eukaryota; kingdom Metazoa; phylum Arthropoda; class Arachnida; order Araneae; family Salticidae; genus Maratus; species Maratus michaelseni. Next base: position 173,345,909 of record OZ007596.1, on the reverse strand, counting down.
AGCGAATCGCGAAAAAATGGCCAATTTCGTCAAAAACATTGCGAAAAGCGGCAAATTTCGTTAAAAGATCACGAAAAAACAGCAAATTTTGTCAACAGATCGTGGGAAAAATGTGACTTTCGTCAGAAAATCACGAACAAACGGCAAATTTCGTCAAAAACATTGCAAAAAACGACAAATTTCGTCAAAAGATCACGAAAAAACAACAAATTTCGTCAAAAACATTGCGAAAAACGGCAAATTTTATCAAAAGATCGCAAAAAAATGACAAATTTCGTGGAAAACATTGCAAAAAAACGACAAATTTTGTCAACAGATCACGGGAAAATGTGACTTTTGTCAGAGTATCGCGTAAAAGCGGCAAATTCCATCAAAAACATTGTGAAAAATGGAAATTTTATCAACAGATCTTGAAAAAAACTGCAAATTTCGTCAAAAGATCGCGGAAAAACGCAAATTTCGTCAAAGGGATGCAAAAAGAAGTGGCGGGACCCACTCCCGGTTGTATCAGCTTACTCGACCTGATGAAGGACTCTAACTCAGACATTTTTCTCTGGAAGATATACCTGTAGTTCCATCACCCCCTCCCCCCAACTGCCTTGGAATCTTTCAGAAAATTCACTGTGAAGTTCTGAAATTTGGCTTAGGAGTGGGCAGAGCATTAATTGAATAGGAATAATTATGTTTAATCAATCCCACCCGCAACAAAAAAATTAGCAAAAACAAAAGAGTCTCCTACTTTGTGTGCTTATGGATATACACATGCGTTTAATTGATTAGTATTTGCTCGCTTAAAATTTACAGTGTAAAAAACAGCCACCAACCAACCAACCTTCAGATAAAATTGAATTTGGTGTGCTACTATTTCTCATTTTCAAAGGTTGGCAGGTCTGTCTTTCTTTCTTTCTTTCTTTTTTTAATATATAAAATCAAACATAAATTAATTTTGTTAAATTTTTGCTAGTTCCTAATATATTTAACATCTTTAAAATATTATTAATGTTTATACAAAAATAAGTAAATCATAAAATATAATAATAACTATTATTGATTAAATTAATTTGGTTACTCAGTAAAAAATAATTAGCATTAAAATATTTATACTTAATTGAAATCTAGTTATCATTAATAAAATTTTCTTAATTTAATGATATTAAAAAAAATGTAAAAATGCTAATATAGATATTTTATTACATATTGATATTCATTTGAAAATAAATATTAAATACAGCATAAGACACTTTTTTTTTTCAAATTTATTATTACTATTATTTACGCTTGAAGAAAATCTTATATGTTGTAAATAAATTCTTATATGTACACAAATAAAGGTTTTTTTTTTGTTTTTTTTTTTTCATTAAGCCTCTCACATTCATCAAAATTAATAATAGGTTAGTGTTTCAAAAACCAAGAAATAATAATTCAAGAAGAATCTGGAGTGACTCCATTCTACTTTACGAAAACTTCACAGAATACTGTAATCTAAATAAATAGTAATATAACAATAAATGAAAACATAGATCCTAATTTTACAAAGGTGAAATATTTCCACTGGTGAAAATAACCTCATGTTCTAAAGAAAACGTACACTTCCATTCATAACGCTTAACATTTTTCTAATGAAGTAATTTTCAATAAATTTTCATTCTGCCTGTGCTGGAATTAAAGCTTATAAATTTTTAAAAAATAAGAAAAAATATTTTGTTGAATTAAGTCACGTTCTTGTGAAAAATAGTTGTATTGATATAAGATGAATGTTAGCAATGAAAATAATTTAATTGAGATATAAAAGAAAATGTTATCATTTATTGTCAAAGAATATTGAAAAAGGATTAGATACCAAAGTAAAGGTGTGCACAGGCCAAAATGTCTGGGTCTGGCCCATACAAAAGCCTTATTGGTCTGGCCAGTACAAGAACTTTATTGATCTGGCCCGGCCATTATGAAATCTAAAGAAATGGCATGATCCAACCCGACTTGGTATAACAGCTAAAATTTCTACCCGAGTTCCAGCCTATTATGAAATCTAAAACTTAGGCCCAGCCTAACTAAATTTCTACAAAACTTTCTGATATTTCTAAAGCAACATCATCCTACAGTAAAAATTATTCAAAAAACACACTTACTTATGCATAGATTTTATTCCAGATTATAGGTCTGCAATACATGAAAAATGGAACAACAATAATATTGGACATTTAGGCAATTGCGTACTTAATTACTCAGGAGCAGGGAAGTCCGAGCTATGCTTGGTCAAAATTAGCTGTGAGTTCAAATATCATGAAATATCTTTCAATTTGCACCAAGTATTTGCTTTGTCATTGGTAATCTTGAAAGTCAATTTTCCAGCCTAATGTCGCCAATATTTTTCCAAATTTGGCAAAATGATAACAATTTCCCGGCTTCATTTACTGCCAACTATTCAACAACTTAATAACTGTTGCATTCTTCATTTCCATCGAAATGCATTACGCATAGTGATACCAAAATGATCCACTAATCGAGTTTTCTCGAACATGTGTTCTAACCTAATGGTCTTCCCGTAATCCAAAACAGTAGGATAAAACATTTATTCAAAATCTTTAGATTCGTTTTTTAGATAAAATTAGCTTGAACCACAGTGACACCAAAATGACCCATTAATCGATTTTTTTCTCGAAAATGTGACTTAGCCCAATGACCTTCTAGTGTCCGAAAAACGTAAGATACAAAATTCAATTAAATAGTTAAAGCCATTTTTGATTAAATAAGTTTGACCCACAGTGACCCAAAAATGACTCACTGATCGAAATTTCTCGAACATGTGAGCTAGCCCAATAGTCTTCTTGTTCCCGAAAGCTGTAGGATACTAAATTTAGTTCAAATTGTCTGAGCCATTTTTAAGATAAAAATAGCTTGACCCATAACCAAAATAACCCACTAATCGAATTTTCTCGAACATGTGACCTAGTCCAATAGACTTCTCCTTCACAAAAACTGTAGAACACTTAATTTAGTTCAAATCATCTGAACTGTTTTTAAGATAAAAATAGCTTGACCCATAATGACCCATGACCAAAATAACCCACTAATAGAATTTTCTCGGACATGTGACCTAGCCCAACAGTCTTCTCGTGCCCGAAAACTGTAGGATACTTAATTTAGTTCAAATCGTCTGAGCCATTTTTAAGATAAAAATAGCTTGACCCATAATGACCCATGACCAAAATGACCCACTAATCGAAATTTCTGGAACATTTGACCTAGTCCAATAGTCTTATCGTACCCGAAAACTGTAGGATACAAAATTTAGTTCAAATCGTCTGAGCCTTTATAAGATAAAAATAGCTTGACCCATAATGACCCGTGGCCAAAATGACTTACTGATCGAAATTTCTTGAACATGTGAGCTAGTCCAATAGTCTTCTCGTTCCTGAAAACCGTAGGATACTAAATTTAGTTCAAATCGTCTGAGCTGTTTTTAAGATAAAAATAGCTTGACCCATAATGGCCCATGACCAAAATGACCCACTAATAGAATTTTCTGAAACGTGTGACCTAGCCCAACAGTCTTCTCATGCCCGAAAACTGTAGGATGCAAAATTTCGTCTAAATAGCCTGAGCTGTTTTTTAGATAAAATTAGCTTGACCCACAGTGACCCAAAAATGACCAACTAATACAATTTTCTCGGACATGTGATCTAGCCCAATGATTTTCTCGTACCCGAAACTCTTAGGATACAAAATTGAGTCAAAATCATTAGAGCCGTTTTTTATATATAATTATCTTGATCCGTAAAGACCCAAAAATGACCCACTAATCAAATTTTTTCGTACATGGGACTTAGCCCAATTCTTTTCTCATAATCCAAAATGGTAGGACACAAAATTTAATCAATATCGTTTGAGCCCTTTTTTTTAGATAAAATTAGCTTAACCCTGATCCGTGGTGACCCAAAATGACCCACGAGTCAAATTTTCTCAAACTTCTGACCTAGCCCAATTGTCTCCTGGTACCCCAAAACTTTGAAATACAAAATTTCGTCAAAATTGTTAGTGCCGTTTTTAAAATAAAATTTGCATATATATACACACACACAAGATTTGCTCGTATTATAATATATGATTTAAAAATTTTTAACTTGCACAAGTTGTTAAAAATCTATTATTTTCTGTCTTAAATGCTTAATTATTCATCTCTGACAAAACAGCTCTGTAGAGGAAAGTGGAGGATAGAAATGGGACACTTTATTACAAAAATTAGAAAGTCAACTTTGTTTAACACAATAATTTTAATTTATAGAATAAAAGTTAAATGACTTTGTAATGCCCATAAACAACAAAAAAGTCATATCCAAAAACAGTTTTAAAATTAAAGAAATTGTAAGTTTCAAACTATGTCCCATACCTCCCTACTAAAGGGTGGGTATGGGACAGGTATAAAAAGTATTAGACACAGTGTAAGACACAGATAATCTAGTGTAGACTACATATATAATGTAAAAAAGTTTATAGATTGATCATTCCCTTTGAAAGTCCACAGAAAAACATTCATGATAATATTCAGGATGATCATCACAGATATCAAAAAATCATCTTTCACTATTGAAGTGGAAATTCCATTCAATATATATATATATATGTATGTATTTATTTATATATATGTATATATGTAACGAATTATCCGGGGACAACTTGGAAGACTAATAATCGACAGAAACATACAAATAAGTTGGACTCGGGGCCACTAGACAGATCAAACTCGTTTATTGAAGCATTTCTTCATACAGACATCTTCGCGCGTTCAGTCGGATGTCCCGCGAGCCTTTTACGTTAAGTTTTGAGAACTACATGGCCGAGAGTTTGGCTGACCGCTCAAATGTGCCAAAATTCTGTATTCTTCGACCTTGCATGCTGTTTTTAATTCGGATTTAGGATATTTTCCAGCAGAGGGAGAACGAGTCAAATTGGGAGGATCATTTATTTTAGTTGGTCAATGAGCTTTTGATTGATGTCTGGAGTCTTATGCCGATACCAAGGCTTGGCCGGGCCTGGGAGCCACACCCCACAGACTGCTGCAAGGAATGCAAACTCATCACTTTTAAAACTTAAAGAGATGTCGAAATTGATAGATGAAAGTAATATTTGTGACGCTGAGAAACAAAGATTACAGGGGCAGACTAGATTTAAGCATTAGATTTATAAGTTTGAAAAAATGTTTTGGGATTTTAAATTTTAATTTCTGAATTTTAATTTTGCATTTTAAAAAGGGTTTAATTTTATCCTTTCATACATATATATATATATATATATATACACACAAACAACTTTTATTTTTCACATAACGAGCCTGCACTGACGTCTGATACATATAAATATTTATTTAAATTAAAATATATTTTAATAAATGAAAACACCCACCCTCTACAAAAAGTGCTTGAAATTCTCTTTTGAAAAGATATGCATAAGAACTCAATATTATTAATCAATGTTTTAAATGTTTCAATTTACATAAACTGTATAAAAAACAGTAAATCTAGATACAAAACATGACCAAAAAAAAGAGATTTCATATTACTCTTTTTTAAATGTTTTCGATTTACGTAAACTGTATTAAACTCACTAATTCTAGGCACAAAACCTGACAAAGAAAAGGATTTCATATTTACTCTTTTATCTATTAGATGTGACTCTAAATTGTATTTACAACACTCAAGCTAAAACTAAAAACAATTCACGCCACAGACAATACGTTCACTCAATTCACATGTGAATGGTAAGAACAGTATTTTGCATTTTAAATAATGAGATAAAAAAGGGTACTTACTTGACTTATGATTATCTTTTATCAAACAAATAAACAATGACAAAATTCACATAATTTAAACATCTTTATTTCATAATAGGTTTAGTAGAAAATTAGATGAAATACACAAAGAATAATAAATGGCACACAACAAGACGGAAAGACTTGGATCCTATCTGTGATGTCACGTCATGTATTTGAATGTTGAAATCAGGCCCATACAAGAAAAAAGTTGTTTACTTTTCGCGATGCCCTGGCTGTGCCCATGCAGACTTCTATGCCAAACCCATTGGCTGATTTCTTAAAAAATGAATAAAGTTTCTTGCAACAGTGGCCTATAACATATTCATCAAATGGGAGCTCAGTTGAAAGCATACTTCATGTTCACTCTCACACATATATGCTGACATAATTGAACTAGTCGTTGGGGGCCACCGTAATACTTACCCATCATGGATATGCTTAATGTAAAATATTAAAATAAAAATGTGTAAACTACTTATAAAATGCATTGCAATTCAAATAAAATCGTGGCTTGATGACGTCACAAACTTTAAATGCTCGATTACTGAATTGCTTGAAAGAGGTTTTTCCTTATAACTCCAAAAATAATAATCCTATTAACTAGCGGTTTATTGCATCTGATTAAGCGTCAAATTTCCAATTAAAATATATCTTTGAAGTGAAATTTGGATGAAATACAGGGTCATGAAAAATCGAAGAGTGTGGAAAATAGGATTCCAAATATCTCGGCAACTAATTATCCGATCGACTTCATGTTTTATGCAAAATTTATGTTTTTTTATTGTCTTTTATATTTACTCCTTAAAATAAACAATTTCGAAAATTTTTATATACCTTTCATCAGAACGAATATTTCGAGAGTCCGAAAAAAATTGTTCCGGTTAATCGAGGTTATTGAAATGAAATAGGCTTCTTCCCATTATTACATACTAAGTACATACCAAATTGCAAGTCTCTATCTCAATTTTTTCGGGAGATAGAGCGTTTACAGACACACACACAGACACACAGACGGATGGCAAAATTTTTTTTCTAAAAATATGTTTTTCGGAATCTCCAGTGTCTGAAACGTGTAAATCCGTCAAAATTTTTTTTTCGATTTTCAAAACGATTACAAGACTTACCCTATACTACGTATGATGGGTAAGTAAAAACCACCAAAAACAAGCTTTAGGGACTTGAAAATGCAAGGAAATTTTAACATACATGCATGCATCCACACATATGCAAGTAGCAAAAACAGATTCTGTGAACCTCAAAATGTTAAAATATACAAATATTTCAATTAATCGTGTTTTTATCATGATTACAATACTTCCCTTACACTGTATGTGTACAGAAAGTAAAAGGGAAAGCAAAAAAATATTAAAATGAAAGAGAGGGAGTGGGGTGATGTTAAACAAAAGTTTCATAATCTTTCTTTCTTTTTCTACTTAAAATATTCTAATAATAATAATAATAATTAAATAAATTATTTATTTCATAATCATGTAATTAACAAAAAGTTACTCAAAGAAAAGTAATTGAGGGGCTATAGGTGTAAATAAATTATTTAAAAGTAAGTACTATTAAAATTAGTGTAAAATACTTTTTCATTCTCATAATTTAACAAGCAATGTTAAGCATTTTTCTAAGTACATGGTAGTATAATATCTGTATGTTCTCACAAGTCTGATACATAATTCTGACATTGCAAAGTCAAAAATTGAAAAGATATATTCTACAGGTAGTGTGTATGATGTAAGAGAATGTAGTCATGACAAAGAAAGAAAAAGAATTATAAATCTTAATACTTATTTAACATAGTGATATGAAAAAAGTAATTTGGTAAGCTATATATATATTTATCTTCACTTATAAAGAACTTTTCGCAATAGATGTGTAAATTGCTTATAGATAAATTCAAAGCAAGATTTTCTGCCCAAACCCTGAACCAACAAGGAAGGTCTTCTTAAAGCACATACTCAAAATATTTTGAAAAAAATGCTAATGAAACTACTCATGTACATTATAAAGGATCAATCAAATTTAGCTGCGAAATTCCAGCAAAAAATCTGTAAAAAAAAAAAAAAAAATGAGTATTTGGCACACAAAAAGACGCGATTTGGTAAGCAACACCTTTTCCTTGCCAAATGCAAGTGATTTTAATGTATTTGGAAATTGCTTGTTAAATGAGTATTTAAATGTACAGTACTTAATGAATTTAAACTTAAAATGAAAACTTAAGTCATGAAATAGTTTATTATTATTTCTATAAATTTATATAATATATAAGTTGTGTGTTGCTTCAGTTATTTAATTTTACACGATTTCACTGGCTGGATAAGTTTTAAATGTATTTTAAAAGTAACTACCTGATAAAAAACGCTGACGCTATAAATTTCAATATTGAATAAGTCATTGTCTCCATGGCAACAATACTGTTCTCTTGTTGTCTCCTACACTAACAATATTGAAGGCAAATTGACAGTGCTCAGAATTGAACCTTAATTTTAAACTTCAAACAAATTTATTCAATTTAAATTTTGTTCTAAATCATATAATATGATCGTTAAATTTCATGAAATATACATATAAATGTATATGACAAAACTGTAGTTATAAAAGTGTATTTATTTAAGTTAAACTTACTTAAACTAGCTAAGTATAAAGAGTAGAGAAAGTTTTTCCTTAAAGAGTATTTATCATAAAAGCATAATTTTTAAAACTTCATTGTGTTGTCAAAAAAGTGAAATTTTTATTCTTTTTTTACAGTTGCTATATCGATGTTCCGCAGGAATTTCTTTTATAGACATATATAACCTCATGACAAGAATATTCTATAATTTTTTTTTTTAGTGTGCACTTATGGAAACCTTACTTTTGAATGTAAAGATTTTGGATTTTTTATTTTCTGTTGCCTTCTACATGTTTGAATGTAAATGATATTTATTTACATAAACTAATAATGTATATCAAGAATGTTATTTAAGTTATTTAATATTTTTTTATGACATTTATGTATTTGATTTCAGATATTGCAGTATGAAAATTTTATTTATAATTTATAATAAATTTTATTTATAATAAGCCTTTTATTTTTTTTCTTTATTTTATTTTTTTTTTTTCTTTATATATTTTTTTCAATTGAGAAATGGAAAAATGTAGGCTATTTACACTTTCATGCATTAATTTTATCTACGTCATTGATAAATTATTAAAAGATATTTCAAAAAACTCAGATGTACTAGGGTTTTGTCAGTCCTACTCTAACGGTATCCATGATGCCTTTGAAACTCTGAAGGATTGGGAAATTCAACAACATGCCAACTGTTGTCTAGACACTGACTTGTTTAAATCATTAATTAAAGAGTTACTTTTAAAAAATAAATAATGAAAGAAAGAAAAAAATGGGAAAAGGACCTTATATTGATATATAACACAATCACTTTTTCAAGTTGCAAAAGCTAATCCTGGATTGCAACATTTATGAATATTGGATATTTATTTGACTATTGAGGTAAAAACATGCAATCCATCATTCCATATCTAAGTAATAGTGACTGTCATTGATTTTAAGAACTGAAATGTGTTTATTTATATTTATACAAAATTGAAAGGATTAATTGCTGAAAGTAAAGGAGAAATTTTCTTGTTATTTAATTGAAATCTTGCTTAAACACTATTTTAAAAATTGTTTTCATGTATTTTCTGAAGTGAGTCTCATTTCAAAATATTTTTATTTTTTCTTCATTGTTAGGTTCAAGAAAATGTGAACAGGATCTCATTTCTGTAATATGTAAACTATACAACCTGCTAAACGACAAAAATGCTTTTCAGATAATGCACAGTTATAGAATTCCTCTTCTTAAGACTCTTTTCAAATTATTAGATCCTAATTCACCAGTGCTTTGTTTGCCCATTATTCAGTTATTATTACAGGTAAGTTTAAAGAACTGTACTGTTACATTTTATGTATTTTTTATGATTTACATTACATTTTAAAATTGTACAGGATATCATAAAACTGACTTTTAATTTATCCTGTCTATAGAAAATAAAGTATGTTAAAAACTATATATATATATATATATATATATATATATTTGCTATTTCAAAGTATATTGTTTTAGTTTAAAACAGAAACATTAACAAATATTTATTATTACATTAAATGCCAGTATATTATTATTACCGTATTTTCAGGCGTATGAGCCGCGGTGCATAAGAGTTTAAAAGTATAAAATAATCTAAGTGCGGCTCTTACGACAGGGCGGCTAGTACGGGGAGTTTTTTTTTATGTCTTATAATACTTATTTTTTTCCAACCATTTTTACTTCTTTGATCAACTGTCACATGCTTTCATATTTGTACCAAAACATTAGAAAACATCTCCCAACCTCGGATGTCCGTGAAAGATTATTTGTTTATTTTTGAGCAATCAATGGAGTGAAAAATGTTGGTCTTACCAGCTCTCAAGTTAAAAATGATTATGTTTTCTGTGCACCCATTAATAAGCACTGTATCTTCGGGAATTTAGAATAGATATAGAGCTGTCGTGACCTTTTTTGCTAATGCTGGAAATATTTTGCTTTAGCAGTAAATTTAGCTTACCATTTGCTCAAATATTGTCCTCTTAAACTAAGTGTTCATCCCCCTTTCAGAGAGAGTACTTTTGTTTCAGTGCCATTATTTGATTACCTTTTCGCTAACACTTTTTCTAAGTTTAGTTGACTGAGCTTTGCAAGGCATATAGATGGCACTGGTATTCTACGATTGCAGGACGTTGTACTTTTTATGACGTTTGCTGCACCGTGATTTGTCCGGATAACTAACTGTTTGTTTCATGGTTCATATGCAAATGTCTTAGTAATTTTAACATGTCTTTGGCAAACGGGATCTCCCCCCTTCCTTTAAAAAAAGAAAAAAACAGGAATGCTACCAGTTATGCTGAAGTGGTTTCGGCACAGTCACTACACAATATTCTTTTATATATTTATTTTTCCGGCACTTTAAATGAAAATATTTATATGTATATATTAATAATAATACGATATTTCTTTATATTTAATTACTAGTTTAATTAATTTTTTTGCGGCGTTTAAGTGAAAATATTTATAAGTAAATTTGAGCTTCTTGGATGCGGCGCTTACGTGGATATACTTTTAAAAAATAGATTTTCATAGATGCGGCGCTTACAATGGTGCAGCGCAGACGTGGATATACTGTTTTTTTTTTTTTTTAAACAGATTTTCATTGGTGCGGTGCTTACGATGGGTGCGGTGGGTATTCCCATAAATACGGTATTTCAAAATTCAAAAAAATATTTTTTCCCGTTAAATTATCATGTTTAGGAAAGAACAGCATGGGAAAATGAAACTTATTCCAAAACTAAAATTGGTACTACTATGTATGAATTTTGTGAATTATAATTTTCATTAATTAAAATGAATTCATATTCATACTTTTATTTGCACTTTTTTTATTCACATTTATGATAACTGTTTTTTGATAAGCAACATAGTGGTCTGCACAAGCCAAAATTTCCAAGCCTGGGCCCAGCCCAACTCATACAAAAAATGTTTTGGCCCAGCCCGGTATAAAAATTAAAAGCTTGACTTGAGCCTGGCCCAGCCCGGTATAAAATTTAAAAGTTTGACTTGAGCCTGGCCCAGCCCATACAAAAATTTTATTGGTCCATCCCATCCTCGTATAAAGCAAAAAGTTTGGCCCTTCCCAGTATAAAAGCTGGCCTGGTTCCTTCAGCCTTCAGTTCGGCCTGGCCCAACTGAATTTCTACAAAACATATTGATATTTCTGAAGCAACATTATCCTACGATTAAAATTATTCAAAAAGCACATCTATTTATGCATAGATTTTATTTTCAGATTATGTTTGAAATGCATAGAATACAAAATATCAACAATTTTAATAATCACTTAGACAGTTGCATACATAAACACTGATTTAAAAAATTAACCTAGACAATTGCATTCAAATAAAGATTCAGTAAGAGAAGGAAAATCTGTTATGACAGATTCCATTCTTAGCAAGTGAATACATCATCTGTTGTATATGTATTATATTCTTTTTGCATGGACTGTTCTATTCATTTTGCATGGATCAAGACATTTTTTCGTTTATGACAGGTTTCTATCATAGACAGGTTCTAGTTTGCAGGTTTTACTGTACTTTAATTTTTTTGCGTAGAAATGTATGTTGTATTCTTTAAAAAAAATTTGAATTGTACAATATTGGCCATTTAAAAATCTATGCATTTTTCACAAAAATTTTTGTGCCAGGCCTCATTTTACTGATTTTTGCATGGGCCAGGCCAGGCCAATAATTTTCATATGGGCTGGGTCTGGATTAGGCCTAAACATTTCGGACCATGCAGACCTCTAGGAAGAATTAAGTCCAGGCCCAGGTTAAACCAGAAAAAAGAAGTCTGGCCCGGCCCAAGTCTCGTGAATTAAAATTGGCCCATGAGCTGGGCCATGCTCGAGCTTTGCCATGCAGACTTCTAAAGCAAGACATAATGGAACAATGGATGGACATAATGAAACCTTGATCTGGTAGTCAATTTAATTATTTTTGGTTGCTATCTAATGATAGTACACTTTGGGAGGATAGAATCTCTAAGTTCACAAATGAAGTTATGAAGTGAATTAAAATTAACACAGTTCCTATATAAAGCTTCTCTTACAATTGTTAATTTATTTACAGATGAAAGTAAAAGATAAGAATTTAGGTACAATATTCCGTCTTATCTCCAGATTGATTACTTACAAGCATGTTAAGTTAGAGCAATATCAGATAATTGGTAAGAAATATTTACTTTTTAAAACTTCAATTTGTAACATTTAATTGTTTTATTAATATTTAAGCAAAATGGTTTCTCCATTTGTTTTGTTTTATTGTTAGATAAGCTTTTCTTTGATTAAATATCTTCTTAATTTGTAAAATAATTTATTACTTTTATATTTTCTAGAACCCTTAATTGAAGCTGTTCAAGAAATTTCGTTCCAAAACAAAGAAACAATATTATATGGCATAAATGTTTTAAAATCCCTTATATTTAGAGATATGGTTGAACAACAGCATCTTGAGGAGTGCGCAGCTATTTTATTTCAAAATCTTTCTCAATTCAATGATATGGTAAATTTATTATATTTTTTATCTAGTTTGAAATTTCCATATACTGCAATGGAATTCAGTTTTGCATTCACAAATCTGTTTTTCTGCAGGCCATGTCAAAAATGGCATAAAAATTAAGCTATATCACATTTCTATTTTATTACAATTTTACATTTTGTGTAAATGTAAAATTGATGTTCTACTGTATAGCTTCTTGATTTTTCAACTTGAATCAAAAGCCACTTTATATCTTTTTTAGATACCATCAGCTGAAGATAGATGTGATGATACATATATAGATATAAATAAACAGGTAATTATGGTTATTGTGCTATGAATAGCTAAAATATAATTGAGATTTTTGATGAAGAAATATCTAATGATGAATGTTTAGTTGTGAAATCAACAAGTAATTATATTATGCATATGTAAAAGATAATCGATTCAATATCTCTGATGAAGAGAGATCTGATAATTATATATATATAATTAAAAATAAATAGATAATTATATTAGGTGTTTATTGGTAATCCTGACTTGCATTTTCTTGGCAACTTTTTTTATCACAAAAAAAAAAAAAAAAAAAAAAAAAAAATCTTAAAAGCTTGATTTATTTATAAAATTAAACACTCAAAAATATTAAGAATCTCATTAAAATTAATTTATTAGTATTATATTAATTTTTGACTGTGGCATTAATTTTATTTTGTCCAGTTGATGTTCTTCTGATACAAATTTTGAACTGAAATAAAAGTTTTTACTTTATAAATATATGTATTTTCCTGCAATTTATTTTATCAAATAAAAGTTCATGGACATGTTATTTGAAAATTCATTAAAATTTACTTCTTGGTGTCATTTTGCAAAACATTTTTTGAATATTTTTTTACTAAAAGCTTCCTCATCTTTTAGACAGAAATTAGTTAGAAATTATCATCAGTAATTATCATATAAGTTGACAAATGTATAAGAGATATTGTGTGGCATTTTAAATTATAAAATATATATCATCTTCTTAAAACAAAAAAGTTTTTGAATTTTCTCAGACCAATTTCTAATTTGAAAATAAACTTTGTATTAAGTAATTTATTGTGTTTTAGCCTCAAGAATCAACAAAACAGATCAATGTCAAGCAGACATATAGATAAAGAGATAAATGCAGTTATTCCTTAAAGTTTTCCTAGATTTTTAAATTAAAAAATTGCTTTTTAAATATGTATTAAATTACATAGGTCTGTGATGAAAAAGTTGTCTGGAAGTTAAGTGGAAGATTTGTTTTTTATTGTTTTATAATAGTGCAAGCCATGTGACTGTCATAAACAAATACGGCTGACCACTGCTTTTCATATGCTAGGCAGCCATTTTTCATAAAATTATTTGTTTGAATGTCTGCATTAAAGTTACATTTTTAGAAAGATCATTAAAAAAAATGCAATGTTTGGGGTTTGACAGATGAGTTACATTCACATATGTATATATTATGAGATAATTTCAGTTGAAATTAGGCTGACAGTCACTATCTCTTTCCATCAAAGTAAACACAAAAGATTTGTTCTTCGAAAAAAAAAAAATGGTTATTTATAGAGGTAATCATTTGCAAAGCAAGTTCTCCCGCAATGAATTTTGCATTGCTGTCTAGCATCGAAAAATTATTCGAGCCTGTAAGCCAATCACAGTTTAGCATAATTCTGTTAGGGGAAGTGTTATACAACAGAACTTCCTTCACGGTCTTTTCTGGCTGTAAGTTAAGTGTAAACAAATTCAACTCATGTAATAATATTTAATGAATCAAATTTCAAAACAAATTGTCAGTTAATTTTTAGGAATTCTAGAAAGTAAGCTTTAGGTCTTGTGAAAACTCATGAACAGTATCAGGAAAGAAGAGTAAAGAGAAAAAAAAATAAGATAAGAGATGGGTGTCGACGAGAAAGTTGGTGAATTCCATACCAAGAGAGGAAAATGGTCAAAAGTGAGATATACTGGCAGAAAATGGGGTTTAAAATGAGTCAGGCTATCATTAAATGATTTCTAAAAGTTCTCTATTTTATCAAACCATACTATCTAAAATACATCAATAAGTGTGCAGCCCGATTATGAAAGATTAACCAGAAAGCTGAAGTTGAGAACAAAAATATTGAGTTAAGTAAAAAGCCATGTCTTATTTCTTCAAGAATTTCGAAATGAATTTATTGATACAAATATCAAACATTAATCAGTTATATATTGGCCATTTTGTTCAATGACCTTTTCTCATCTTCCAGCTAGCTGCATAATTCCACATTCAAAGAAAGTTTGGTTTTAGAAGCAAAAAAAATCAATCAACTTATTTTTGATAGCCTTATCTGAATTGAATATTTCTCCATTTAAATGGATTTGAAGAGAATGGAATAAATAATAATATGATAGTGCAAGGTCAGGATTATATGGTGGATGTGATATCACTTCCCAGCCCATCTCCAATAATTTTTGGTGAGTCATCACAGATATGTTTGGCATTGTTCTGATGGAATACAACACCTTTACAACTTGCCAATTCTGGGCATTTTTCTTTTATTATTATCTAGTTTCATTAGTTGTTGACAGTCGACATCTGAATTAATCATTTTGTTCTTTGGAAGTAGCTCAAAATATAATCTCACCAAGCAGACAGCATCACCTTCTTTTGATGAATATCTGTTTTTGAAGTGCTTTGTGCTGGTTCATCTCACTTGCCATTTAGATATTTTACATTTAATGCTGTTGTAGATGATCCATTTTTCATTATCTGTTACCCCTTGCTTTAAAAATTGGTTGGTTTTATTATGTTTTAGCAATGAATTGCAGATTTTGATGTGTTTGTTGAGGTGAATTTCCTTAAATTTGTGAGAAACTCATATCCAGTTTACTGACATAACCAAGTTGTTTTAAATGGTTGTAAATGCTTTTTTGTGATACACCAAGCTCTTGTGTTGAAATGTGCCGGTTAGCTTCGATCATTGCTTTTATTTTTTTTGTCATCAACTTCAATTGGATGTCCAGAGCATGGTACATTTTCGAGAGCAAAATCTCTGGAACAAAAATGAACAAACCAACATTGACACTGACATTCAATTAAACACTTCTCACTATAAACATTACTCAATTTTTTTTCTAGCTTGTAGTGTCAGGTGAGGTAAAATACATAGGTTTAAAAAATAAATTTATAGATAATACAAATTGTAATTTTTTGCAGTTATTTTGACAAATTAGTGTGTTACAGGTATCAGTCATAATTTTTCATTGAATAACAAAATATTTGTTGTTATATTGTTATACTTGGTAGACATTTTAAAATTTATTATTAGCTTATTTATCCATTATATAGAATAAAAAACTTATTCTACTACAAAATAACATAAAAATAATATTTTAAAACAAAAGAAACTATGCTTGGTAAAATATTTATACTTGTTAGGCTTAGCAAACAAATAACATTTTTTTTTTTTTTTTTTTTTTTTACTTTTGCTTTAAAACTATTTACTTTAATAAGTTCATTAAAAATAAATTTAATTTGATAAATTAATATATAGTAAAAGCAAAACATACAACTTTCAGCTTTATGCTTGCTTTGTACCAATTGGTATAGAAGAAATTTTAAAAAGTGACAGGAAAAAAGAAAAGAAATAGAAGCCCAAAATAATAACTAAATCATGGTCTTACTAACAAAGTTATTGATTATTTAGAAGATGTTTTGTTTCTTGAGAAGAAGAAAACTTATCTAATTTAAATGCAATAGTAGCAGACAAAGTATCAGAATTGGATTTTAGATCAGAGTTTTTGAACAAGACAACAAATTAGATATTTCTTGTGATCATAATAATCCGGAATACATAGTTAAGTTTGCAAAAGAGGAATTTTTCTACTTTATGTTTCCTGAAAAAGATGACATGTTTGAGGTATCACAAATTGCAGCTGTCCTTTCTGATCCACCAATATTCCCGACAGCATGGGGTAAAATAGTTAATTGACAATGTGTTTTAAAATACCATTATCAGTAATAATTTGCAATTTTATTGTTGAAATTGTCTTTGAAATTTTGAGAGCAATGTTCATTAGCATGTTCTGGGTAATTTGTTTGCAGATTAGAATAATATATTTTTGGCAAACTAAGTATGAATTAAAAAAAGTGCTGTTTTTGTAACTATTTTACCACACCTGACCATAACCACGTTTTTACCTTTTCTGAAGTAAAAAAGCAAAATATGTTGAAAATCATCGCCTGGAATCTCAATTTTCAAATAAATGCAAAGCAATGAATACACAACCAAACTTTAAACTTTTTCCGTAAAATGACCTTGAAATATCACCTTTCAAACGTGCGCTAGTGTAGCTTGATTGGATTAGTAATACCAGAGACATACAACAATAACACCATCTATCGAAAAAATATGACATGACTTTTTACTTAATCTAATAATTTTTCTAATATTCTGTACAGAGGCTGTTTGCACATTTTTTAGACGAGTTTGTTTTGGTGTAAACAAAAAATCGTCTGCATATAGAAATTGTCTTTCACAGCTAATATGTGTTTGAAAGTAAAAATTCTCGTTTTGCAACTGAAATTTTTGCTTACATGCAAAATAGTGCTTTTAAAGAACAGATCGATGGAAGACTATATTTCTGAACTTTCCAAAAAGAATTATTCATATTTGGTTATTAAAAAATACTGTGAAAGGCATAGTAAGTAATGTTGTCAATAAGATAGGGGAAAAACATGAATATCTGGCTTCAAGTGGAAAAATTGTTCCAAATATGTACCCAAGAACAAAAAGGAATTCTTCAAATACTGCAAAAGGTAAAATCTTTTATGGTAAAAGAAAATTCTCTAAGACTGTTGCTAAATAGTTAAAATGCTCAGTTACTGTTAACAAAATCATTAACACTGATTTGAATTTTAAAAATGGCAAAAAACACCATGTTCATCGTCTTTCTCCATGACATATCGCCAAACATAGAACATGATGCAGAATTCTTTAAGCATTTATCTAGAGAAAAATGGAAAAATGTTATTACAGTAGATGAAGCTTGGGCCTATTTAAATTATTGTAACAAAAAGAGATCCATTTGTTATCATCAAAGAGGAAAAAAAAAATCTTAAAACATGGTTCAATGTATCTAAAGAAAGTTTTAGCAAAGGATTTATGATTGTTGCTGGCTTTGCATATAACAGCAAATTAAAAATAAAGATAGTAAAGAAAAATATTAAGATCAACTCCACATACTATCAGAAACATATTTTATTCCCAATCTTCAAACATGAAATACCATCTTTTTACCCCCCCCCCCCAAGTCAGGGCTTAATTTCTAAGAAAAAAAGTACCGGAACCCTAATATTCTGCGGTACTAACACTCGTAGTGTAACCGCCCCCCCTCCTCTTCCTCTGCCATCACCCCAATCTGCATATTTATATTTCATACATTATTTCCAAAATTTAAAGCAGTTTTTTTTTTTATTTAGCAAAATAAAAACTTTAAATATATCTATCTGTGTATACTTAGCTATCAACTATTTCACTTTTTAGTTATTACTACTTCCAAATAGAAACCTTGGCCTAATCTTAATGTTAATTAATCAAAGAATTCTGCGATTAAATAAGCTCAGGATTATGATTCGGAAATAGTTTTAACACAAAACTATTAGACACACATAGAAAAATACTATTTCTGTTTACTCTTTATTCTGTTCAAAATAGCATTAAAATGATTTGAAATGGAAATAAATAAAATTTTGAATTTAAGACCGATTGAGCTTGAGCCTGCCCAACCCGAAGACTGATATAAAAATCGAGCCTGTTTCATCTCCATCTCTTACGTGAGCGACACATTAGTCACTTATAAGTGCTTTGATACAAAAGAAGGCAAAAGATTGAAGATGGAAAGACAAGGAAAGGGTAATTTAGGATTCATTTTTCAGAAGCGTTATTGCACTGAGCTCCGGAGCACCGTGTTTGTGAGCTCCGGTGAATTCTGGCCAATATTTAAATATTTACTAAAAACAGAGAAGTACCGGTGCTGAGCTTCGGTGGGCTCCAGTGCAAATTAAGCCCTGCCCCCAGTGTCGTCATCTGTTGAACTGCATCAAGATAAAGCAGGCAGCCACACATCACAATCCACTGTTAATTTCCTGGAAAAAATGAAATGAAAAATGGGCATTAGGTCTATACCCTTTACTGATATACTTACTAAATCTCCTGATTATCACCAATTGATTTTTGCACTTTTAGACTTTTAAAAAGCATGTTATCCAAATGTCAACCTACAACCCTTCATGCACTTCGGAAAGCTGTTCAAAAGGAATGGGCCAAAATACCTTTTCCAAAACAACAAAAAGCATTATTGTCATGGAAATTACAGTGTAGAAAGGTAGTTCAGAATAAGGGTTATCAAATTAAACATTTAAAACACAAATATTTTATGTAAAATAGTTCTGTAAAAGTATCATGGAAATCACTTAACCCCTTAATCGTCGCTCCCGATACATTCACGGGCAGTGTAAGCTACTTTTTTTAAATTCAGATTGTTTGATTCCCACCAGTTTTTTAAAATAGTGTAATTGGGTTTATGCTCGCATTATTTTATCTGCCATTAAGTAATTCGAATATTTCTACTTAAAAAAAATTGGTGGCAATCAAGCAATCTGAATTTAAAAAAATAGCCTACGCTTATCGTGCGCGACGATTAAGGGGTTAAAAATGTGCGAACACCCTCTGTCATCAGCTCCACATACAAAATTGGCATCAAACATTAAAGATGTTAGCAACAATATGGTTTAATTTGAATATGGATACCATTAAAGCGTTATATATATATATATATAAAAAACACTATGCACAAAATCATATTCGATAAAATAGCCCAATTGGCAGTGAACATAATAACAGAATATTACTTAATAAACTACTTCTAATACGTTTAAAGTTTCTGCATAATTGAATGCATTGCAACTTAAAATCCAACAGACTTTAAGTATAAATGCTGAAGTCATTTAGATATGTATTAAACTCCTGAACTGTATCAAGAAAGGAGAGCAAAGAGAAAACAAAATCGTTAGAGATCGGCATCTAGGAGAAAGTTGGTGAATTTTTATCAGATTACACGCCAAGGAAGAAAAAAGTGGTCAAAAGTGGGTGATAATGACACCAAATGGGGTTTAAAGAGGATGTGATTATCATTAAATGGCTTCCAAAAGTTCTATGTTTTAACAAAACATTCTCGCTAAAATACATCAATTAGTATGCAACCTGATTATGGCACATTATCTAAGAAAATTATATGAGAATAATGATAGGTTTTCTAATCTTCTGTAGTGGAGTCTACAGCCAAGGATAGCGTGAAACAAAAAATATATTAGCAACAATATGGTTTAATGTGAATGTGGATACTATTAAAGGTTTTCATAGAAAACACTTCATTACATCAAATCGTATTAGCTAAAATACGCCAATTGGCATTGGACCTAATTAATAGGTTTAAAAATAGCAAACATATTGCAACAGATAAGCAAATCGACATGCAGCTTAAATGCCCAAGTAAGTGAGTTAAGTGGTTTTTGTCAAGCTTTATACCAAAAAGATGAAATACATAACAACAAAAAATATACGAAATGCTGCCATGATCACAAAGACTTCTTGATTTCTCTATCAAAATCTTCCGATTTGGTGAAGGATTAAAAAAGTGAATTGAATTATGAATAAAAGTAATATGTTGCAATACTTCACATACATTTAAGGGAGACCAAACTGGTCACCAGAGGCGGCTAGTGAATAAATAACATCACATGCAGTTTCATCACAAATAAATTTAATCCTTATATATTATTTCTCCTGTCAACATCCCTTTTTCTAAGAAAATATGAAACGCAGAACAACGAATGAGATACCATATGAAAGGTTTTAGAACCGGCTTCTGACATAGCCCACTTAACAATTCGTTAAAACATGTTTTTGATTAAAATTTGCTGAAAAATAAAAATTAAATCGGCATTGCTTTCATAAAAGAAATGAAAGATTTTCCTGAAATTATTGTTGCCAAAAAAATAAAATACCACATTATGTGATGCTCATAGCAATTATTATAAAAAACACCGCACGGGTTTATTTTATACTTATGATTAAAAAGCGAAATTGAAATTAAAATGTTTAGATTTATATTTCTAAGTCCCATGGTTTTCCCGAAGTGGATGACGTCATCCTCAAATACAGTCAAAATATGGTTGTTATTTTTTTTCGCGTGCGTGCCTTTAGCAATCTTTGATCAGTTTTTAGTCTAACTTTGATGGAATAAATGAGATGATATTCTGGCTTGACTAACAACTAAATGTTGTTTGCAGATATTTTTATCCTTGCTTTTTCTTTAGAAGTTTAAACCTGCATCTAATAAATATTACATATTGATAAAAAATGATATTTTTCTATTATCCCCTCGACCACTTTTCATAACAAAAAACTATCGCCAAATAAACGGGAGAATGTTGCCATTGGAATATCAAAAAATAAATAAATAAATAAAATATAAGAATTTAAGGACACAATTGTTATTTTAATTAATAAAATAACTACTAAATCAGTAAAACATAATGAAAAATACATGCAAATGTTGAATGCAAAACCAAGATGACGTAACAAACACGCATAATGATTCTGACATCAAGTAAATGGGACTGCATTTTTGGCGTTTAATCTTACAGTTTAGCAATAGTTTTTTGTTATGAAAAGTGGTTGATGGGATAATAGAGAAGTACCTAAAAAATATTAGATTTCAGTGCAAAATCTTCGCACGGGCCCTCTGGTTTTTATAAATTTTGTATATTTAGGAGTAAGAAAACATTGTTTATATGAGATTGGTAAACATATTTATTGATTTAAAAGAGTAAAATTATGTATTAAAAAACTTGAGGGGAGTTACTGTTACTGTAAGGACTTATAATCTTTTACACATACTTATTTTTCATTTAATAATTACTCAAACTAGAATAAAAATGTAATTTGTATCGATTTGTAAATTAATAAAATTAACACAAAATTCATTATTACATTCAAAATATTCAATCCCTTTGTAAAATAAATAAATAAAAATAAAACTTACATGACAGAGAAAAATGGATACTATTCTTTGGAATCAGCATTGAAAATAGCATAAAAATCAGCCATCAAAATTAAAACATTTTTCAAAAAAAAATTTTTTTTTTCAGACTTGTGTTAGTCTTACAGTACTTACAGTTGATCATGAAACATGTTTTATATTGTTGGCGTTTTTTGTGTAACATATAGCCTGAGATTATAGTCTCTTGATTTGATAGATTTGAAATCTTACACTTGATTAAAGAGTAAGTATGTTTATTCCCAGCTTTAAATTGGCATTAAGGTGCTTCAGGCATAAGTGAAAGAAATGCTCAAACAATTAGAGATTCATAATTAGACATGTTTTAATAGCTAGCTATCATCATACATCATCTCTGAAGTGATCGTAAAATCTGTAGAGGTGCTATAATATGTATTATGCTTTGCCTCCATCATAAGATAAAATTTACACTCTAACATAATCTTAATGAGCCACTATCTCAAAACATTAATAATAAAATTTTGATTTCTTTTTCTATTAGATTTAAATATTACTTATTTCATTTTCTTGTTAAATTAAATTAAATAAATGTCTTTTTTTTTTTTTAGATATTCATCACTTTGCATTATTTAGCTGACAATGAAGATGTTTGGAAAGTTTTGTCAAATTCAAGCAATTTGTGTGAAATTTTAAAAGCACTTGGTTATTTTTACCAAAATTCTGATTGCATTCAGATAATAGTTAGGCTTATAAGGTGAATTATTTTCTATATTTTTCAGTATAATTATTATTGTTAATCTTGTTGCTTTAAACAGCTTGGTTAGATATCCAAGAATTGTTTGTTTGACAATGTTAAAAATAAGTGTGATGTTTGTATGGTTCTTGTTCAGTGTTGGATTTATGCAAAAATACATGAAGCAGTGACCGGGGAATACATGTTAAAAGGAGCTTCTTAAAAAATAAGAGGTTTTTTTTTTAATATAACTAATTATGAAATGCCTAATAGTCATTTTTTTGAACTTGTCGTGGTTTTTTTTTAAATCAGGCATGGTAAATTTTTTAGATTATAGTGATTTTAAATCATTTTTCATCTGGAACTAAACCAAAACTTTACTTTAAAATTCATTGATAAATTCTGTTTGTTTATATATATAAGGTAATGAACTAGCTTTTACAATCAGCATGTTATATATATTTCTAAAGAAAGTAAATAAGTAACTAAGAGAAATTATGGAAAAATTGAAGTGTTTAATTAAAAATGATTGAGTTCTTTATACACCATCTCATACTATGTGTGCATATTTGCATCTATATTTATTTACTGAGAGAAAAATGGGAAGGATATGCCTCAAAGGTGAAATACATTGGTTTAGATCAGTGGACGGAAAAACTACTTTTTTATTGTAGCGAACTACAACTGCTTTATCTAAAATGTAGTTAACTACAATTACTTGTTTTAAAAAGTAGCAACTACTAATTACTTTTCAAAAGTAGTTTCTACTTTGCTGCTTTCAGATTTTGTCAAAATCTTCAATTAACACTTGAAATATATTGTGTCTCCCACGATACAATTAAATAAAGGCGACATAACTGAGGACATTAAAAAATTTAAAAAGATGAAATACAAGAACATGTTTTGTTTTTGTCTCCAAAAAATGTTAGTTTATACACACATTACACATTCCTTTGCTAAATTAAGAGAGACATTGCAATCTAGAAGATTACAGAAAACAACTCGAAATGCAAGCAATAAATAAACCTGTAAATAAAGCAATTCTGAATAATAATAATAAATCTGGCATTGAAACATGAAGATGTCATAAAGGGTAAATAGACACAAGTATTGTCAGCAAGAAAATTATTTCATTTGGTGTGTTAGTACTTGATTTTAGCAGCATGTGTCAATAGAAAAAATCTATGACTTCATGCGATGTATTGCTACACAATGCAGCTGAAATTTACTGCTGAGATTCGCAAGTTGTTGAGCAGAACAAATATTGCACAAGAGAAGCAAGTTTCGGCTAAGTGATTTTCAGAATGGCAGATTTTTTTCATGAAGTATCGTTAAAAGTAGTGACGGATAGTGTTACAATCTACTGATTTTTTGTATCGCGCTACTCGCTACACTACAATTAAATCACTACAAACTACTGTAAAAAGTAGCAGCTACTAGTTTCACTACTTCCGACCCCTGGTTTAGATCTAGAAGCAGGATTGTTAGTTGTATGACTTTCATATAAAATTGTCCAATTTTAAAACTGTTTGTCTAGTTTCTCATATGTGACTGATTGAAAAGTGCCCAGTTAGTTCAGCAATTGAAAAAAAAAAAAAACTTATTACATCTGATATCTAAATAGTTATTTGCTGAATATATTTATGATACATGCTTTTATATTAGGATTTCTATGGAATTTGAGATTTTTCCATAAGCTGGTTCAGTTAACCTTTTACGCGCCAAATTCATATCCAAATATATTTTTAATTATTTTTTATATATATTTGGCTTTCTAATGATTTAGTATTTAGTTTAAAGTTTCCAATCATTAAAATGGGGCAGGAAAAAAATTGTGTATGATTTTTATGATGTTCCTAAATGGGAACCTTGTCCACTTTTAGCTATTCTCTCTGAACTAGATTCAAATATGTAATATAAGAATGTATAGTTAATACAATACTCAGACATTTTAAATATATATTTTTTAATTTAGGCATATGCATGAATTAAATTGAAAATGTGGAAATTTTTATGAAGATAATTTTTTTAACAATAAAATTGATTTTTATGCCCCAATTCCATGTACACTGAAAAGCTATTACCAGCTCTTTTTTTTTTTTTTTTTTTTTTAACCATTGGGAAAATGGTTGTTGTTTTCGGTCGAGAATGGACCTCATGATGTCGTCACTTTATTCTTTTAAGCGTTTTTAACAAAATTCTGTAACTTTAGAAGAATTTTTAACAAAATTCTGTAACTTTAGAAACATTTTTAACGAAATTCTGTAACTTTAGAAGAATTTTTCTTTGAATAGGCAGTAGAAATGCATAAAATCATTACAAAAATGTTAAGTTACAAAAAGGATGATACAAATTATCAGATATGAAAAAAAGCCGAATTCAAAAATTGACGTTGGATGAGAAATCATCTTATAAAGCAAAAAACGTGGTCTTCAACTTTAATTTCCCCAAAATACCTTTAGCTCAGATATCAATCTAAACAAGAGTTAAAGCAATACTTAAATTTTGCTTAGGGGTTGGTCTACAAATAGAAATTGTACCAAACTTTAAAAATTTCAATGCTAACACCTAAAGTTGACATCATATTTCGATAGTTTGGTTTATTCTACCTTCGGATACCAAACAGGAAGTCAGTAGATAGGGAATGGGATTTCTGCGTCAGCAGCAGGCGGTGGCGTCGGTGCGGTGGTATACCGCCTGTTGCTGAGATCATACTATAGTAGGTAAGTGGAATAGCTAGCGTGGAGAAGCTATGTTATAGTAGGGTGGAACAAATAGGTCTGCTATAAGAGGGGGTATTTTAGGGGGAGCTAAATTAATAAAAAAAATTAATGTCTTATCGTACGAGGTAACAGTTATGGTAGAGTCCGAACATTGCCCCGCTATCCCTCTGCATTTTACCAATGGTTGTTGTAATTTGTTTAATTAGAATATTTTTTTTTTTTTTTTTTTTTTTGTATTCATTGCAAGCTAATCTTGCATTTACTGGCCAATGTTCCCAAATGGGAAAATGAAAATTTAAGAAATTACAGCAAGTGCATTTATTAATATTACATTTTATATTCTTTTAACCAATTCGCTGCCAACCACGAGTATACTCGTGGTTGTCAACATACAAAATAAAAGTGTATGATAAAAAAAAACCTGCCTAGCCACCACTATTTTAATATGTTAAAAAATACATTATTTAATGACAAAAGCTTTGCTATTAAAGTTACTAAATATTATCACCCACATAGTTTTTGCAGTTAATGGGTTAATAATGTGAATCATTTTAAATATATCTACTGATTTGTAGAAATATTGTTATATTTTTCATTTTTATGTGAATTTTTAAATTGTGCACTGAAAAATAACAAAGAAGGTCGTTTTTATCATTTTCTGTACATTTCTTTTATGAGTGAAATGTAATTGCTGTCTGAAAAATTTAAGCCATACTTTAATTCAAGTCAGTATGAAAAATTGAATTTTTAAATGATTTTTCAATTTAATGTTCAGAGTTGAGAACATTGACTTGTAAAATGGTTAAAATAAAATTTTAATGCTTAGCATAGAAATTGAATGATATTTTCTATATCTGTACTAATATTATTAATATACACAGTTTTGCTTAGGTGATTAATTTTATTCAACAACCCTAATAAATTATTTTTTTAGCAAAATTATTGACAAGGAAGATGGTTGTCAGACTTTGGCTGGATGTCCCGAAAATCTTCTTATGGTTTTATCACGGATTTTGCAAATTCATAAATATAACATAGTAAGTTTATTTTAAATATCCCTATTCCATACTATTACATAGGTAAGAAAAACATATCTGATGGTTTTCAAATAAATATGTTTGATTTTGTTATTTATGATACATGTGTATATATCTATACCTTTCTTAATTTGAAATCACTTTTTGAATTTTAAATTATTTCTTCAAGAACTTGGCACATGTTAATAATTAGTATTTTGTAATATTTGTAGTTAGCCTTTGTTTTTTTTGTCTGGAATAAAAATTCTTGCATTATTCTCCCATGATATGTTTAAAGCTGGGCAGTAAAATGAAACTTCTGGGTAGAAATTTGCACTTAGAACATAGTATTATAAAAATGTTTAGTTAATCTTGCATATAAAATTATGATTTCGTATATTAGGATTCTAGTTGGGTGATTTTGACTAAAAAAATAGGATTTGAGTAAAATATCTCTGATGCTACTGTCTTATGAATAAAGTATTAAATAAATCTAATATGCAATGGTTTATAGCTGTAATTTTCATATTCAATGAATTAAATCATACAAACGAATCCTCTGGCATAAAATGTATGTCTTATTTAATATTTTTTGTATCTTCCTAGTAAGTAACATACAAGTGAATTTTTCATTGCTAAACTGAGCATTTAAACCGACACAGTGAGAAATGTCCCAAGCCGGGAATCGAACCCGGGACCCCAGAATAGTGCTCTGAGGCTGTACCACTGAGCTACAAGGAATGATATACCAACTCGGCATCTCTTACTCTTATATATATCTTCCTAGTAATTTTGTATTTTACAAAAATTGGAGTGGTATCTCTCTTTGCTTGGTCTCCTGTTGTTAGCTTGTCTTAAAGTGTTGCTAAAAGTTGTACTTTTTGATTATTTGGAGGCCTCTTGATATCAAAATTTAATGTTGGTGGAAAATCCAATATGTAATACTATATTTCCTAAAAAATAGGATTGGGTTTTATATTAATTTTTTCTTCAAAAGACATACTTGGCTTGTTTTCAGGGGCTATCTTATTTTGTCATGCACAACAATTTACATTAACAATTTTAATTAAGAACCCATTCAAATGAAAAAGTGCATTTTCATCCAAAAATTTGCAGTTTTACTATGACCAGGAGAACCAACCCAAGTTTATGGGATTACAGAACGTACTGCCCTGTATACCAAACATAGGTAAAAACCATTTTTAATTGAAAACTCTTATAGATTTTTTTGCATTTAATATATATTTTTTACTTGCCTACTAACAACACCAAAAATGCATTTTATATGAAAAATACCAATTATTCAAATAAAGTTTTGAAATTATTAAAAGTGATACTTTTGTATTAGCCTCATTCCACAGGTTAATAGCCAAAAATTTCACTGTTTACAGTAGTTTTTTTTTATTCTGATTATTTCAGTGTTTGATTATATATCTGTTAAACTTGTGTTTTATTTATTTTATTTATTTATTTTTGGTAAAATTTTAATTTCATTATGGAATATTAACAGAAAAGTAAATTGAGATACAGTTTTCAGGCAAATTATATTTGAAAGTACATCTCCCTCCCGCCTCCCCCTTTGATGGTGTAAAAATTGAAACTGTGTGGTGGTTAGAAGTTAATAAATGTGAAATGGATTGGTCAAGTCGTTGCTACCATCTATATGATGTCAGTGTTATTCAATTACATGTTTTTGCTTTATAATGTAGATCACATCAAAATGACCTAATTTTCATTGACTTTCTATGCCACTAGCACTGAAATCAGAGCCAAAGGATTCTTAATATTTCATTTTCTTTGTTCAACTGTAAAATTCCTAATCCCAGAAAGGTGGATCATTTCTATCTGTGAAAATGATCCTATGTTTAAAAGTAAACATACAGTTTTCATTCATGTTACTTTTTCCTTTTAATGTGATTAGCTCAGAATCATACTTTTTTGAGGCTTTAATCTTAGAAAGGTAAAATGATGTTGTCTCTGTTGTCATGAAGTGATATCATGAAGAAAATGTATATTTTCATTTATAAAGCTGAAACAAATATAAGGGAAAGAGGAGATTTTTCACTTTTTATTGATTCTATTTCCTGTAAGAAAAGTAATTGGATTTTAAATCATTACTTTAAACTAAATGTATGTTGTTTAAATACCTCATGCTTGAGTGTATTCTTAATGTCAGTTTGATATTTTAAAAAATGACTATTTTAATAATGTGAGGTGAATTTATTTTAACATTTAGAGTCTATATTACAAGCATTCTGAAAAATCGTACTAGGAATTATTTTCTTATTAGGTCTTATTTTTGGTGAAACATGGTAATAATGATAAATACAGTTCGATAAAAAATTGGTTGTTTTATTAAATTCAATTTTTTTTTTAAATCACAAATAAGAAAAATAAATTAGTTTATACATTAACACATACTGATTTTATCAATGTTAGTAGTGTTTTACTTTCATTCTTAAAGGAAAAGGGTGTTATTTTGTTTTTAAAGAAATGAGTACTTGTTCTTAAGAAAATTGTAATTGAAATTTAAAGATTGAAACAAATTCAAACAAAGTTTGTTTTCATCATTATATTTATTTCTATAAATTGTAATACAAATAAATAAATAAAAATAAAATATCTTTTTTTAATTAAGCTAGATTTTGTATTTAATGAGAGCTGCTATATAATATAAGAAAATATATATTTACAATATATCATATGTTATTATTATTATAGTTTGTGACTAATTGTCTGTAAGAAATATCCTCTTTGCTAATTCTTTGTAAATAGTGTCTTCATTGTATAATCACATGATTAAACTTGCATTCATTAAAAAAATAATATTCATTATGAAAAGGCATTAGTGTATAAAAATTGCAGCAAAGTAGGAATTTCACTAGACTTGTGATTATCTTGCTGCTAGAGATAGGAGTATATTGAAGAAATATTAAGTAATTAATTAACACTGTGAAAATTAGTGTTTATTACAGTTATATTTTTCTACATGTGTTTTTTCTTCTTCTCCCCCCTGATTAAGGCTTTTCAATACAGAACAGCTTAATCTAGAAATACTGTGCATGACCAAAGCAAAAACAGAAGTAACAGTTTATCTCTTAATATATCATATCCCATGATGGGATTATTTTCCTGACTACTTATAACCATTCATAGTACTCAGAGTTTTAAATATATATATATATATATATATATTGTAATTTCTTGATAATAGTAGAAAAGAAGTTACTATGTATTGTAATTTATTCTGTGTTTATGTAATATTCCTTTTCTTCCATATTCATAAGTAAATTTACTTATTCTCCAAATGATCATTAAATGAGTGATTAAAAAAAAACTATATATATAAGATTTTTTCTTTATATCTTTCAGGATATAACTCTGCAGACAACTTTTATTATTGTAAATTTAGTTTTAGTGGATAAGCTACTAGCTGAGACATTTTTAAATCAATTTAATTTGCATGATATTCTCACAGACATTCTTGAAGAATATGCTAAAGAGCACATTCAGGTACTGTATTTAAAATATTTATTTTTTTTCCTTTTAAAATAATTTATTTATTACTATGAGTTATTAATTAGATACTTGCCTATGCTGATTTTATCCTCATTATGTTATTTAAATGTTGTGTAGCGTAAATGACATCTGAAACTACATTAAATAAATATATTTATGGTTTCTTAAATTATACTGTATTTTATTATTTTATATAAAATTATGTTTGTTTACTCTCTTCCTCTGTTCGGTGATATGTTTTTTGTAACTTTCATTCAGGCATGTTCATTATGAGTACTATAATAATTTTACTGTGTTTTCAGAGGGATTTCAGAGTATAAATATAAAGATGTCTCCAAAACTTATCAAATCATTGTAATTAATGTTACAAGTGAGATTGATATTAATCAAGAACTTTTTTTTACATATTACCATGAGGGAAATTTACTAAAGACAAATATCCTGAATGTTTATTAAAATATGTTTACATTTTGAATTTATCTAAATGTTGAATGACTGTGGTAAGATAAACAGTGCACCAGAACTCGTCTTGCATTGCTGTGATTTCAGATTGTGATGACTGCAAATAGTATTATTAATTGTTGCAGTTGTGAAATATTGAGATTGAGAAAGTTAATTTCTTATGAGAACAGATTATTTTTTATATTCTATGAATCCATTTTTTCCATTTCGATACTGTTCCTTTCCCAAATTATTTTTTTCAAGTCTAGACAAATCCTTGTATATGTATTCTTGAGATACATATCCAAGTAAAGCATTTTAAGCCAAGTAAATATGTTGATGTTTGCCTTCATCTTTAGTTATAAGCTATATTGTTTGTAATAGCCATTATTTTTAATGCTGAAAAAATATGTAAGTATGACTAATTATTTTTAAAAAACTTTACTTCTAAAACTTTGGATTAAATGATGCTAAAAACTCATTAAAATTATACACACACACACACACACAAAAGATTTGAAGCCTTGCTGGATTTTGTGAATAATTTTAATTTCATCTGATATAAAAATTTGTTCAAATATTAAATATTGGATTTAAATTAACTTGATTTTTTTATAGAAAAGACTATCAAATAATAATTCTTATACATGTGATTATGAAATCAAATTCTAAATATTGCTATTTATAAACAGTCTTTTTGAAATATTTCAAACATAAAAACTGAAAATCATTATCTGAAAATTTATTCCTGAATGAAAAAGAGTTATCTCTCACAAGTGCTGAAAATCTTATTTTTATTTTTAAATAATATTTAGAAGAAAAAAAATGTAATAGTTTTAGGTTAAAATTTGACTTAAACAGGAGTTTCAGTGAAACAATAAATTCAAAATATTTAAACCTCTGGAAAGTCTGTTGTTTATTAATACAATCAATTGTTAAGAGTCAGTCACATTGAGATAATTGATTGTAAGGTATTATTGACAATTTGACAGCCTTATGCCATATTCACATATCATCTATGCATTGCAGAAATCAAATGCAGGAAACACTTGTTTACGGTTGCTTTTGATGAAAGTAGCACACTTCTCAAACTTGAAGTCTTATCAGAAAGCTTTTATACTATCTTACCTATGTATTGAAAATTATGTTGAATTCAATTTTGAATTAGTCTTTTGGTCTCAGAAAAGCAGACATTTTCTGTTTGATAGTTCTGCCCTGTACATAAAGTTAAAATCATATAAAGATTGAAGTTAAATTTTAGTAAAAATAATTTCTATATTGTCACTTAAACCATTAAAATAAATGTGAATTTCTAATCTAAAAGTTTAGTGAATATTAAGTAGCATAGATTGGATGAGCCTAGACATATTCAGGGTTCCTATGCATTTAGAAAACCAAAAAATATGATGTAAATGATAACAATTAAACAAGTCCTTCCAGCTCAGTCAGAAGAATAGGTTGATTTATTTCTTTATTTTAAGGTATATACGTCAGATTTCATACAAATTAAACAAATTGGTCTCATTTAATCCTTCTAAGTTCACTATTTTGATGAGAAAGGTAGTTTGAAGGGAAATTTTTAATTAGGCTTACCAAATGTAAATGGATATGAGGTAATTACTTCACAAATGTTAAAAATTTGTTAAAACCATAGTTTAAAAAATCGTCCAAACCATTCAATGGATGTCATCAAAAACTTTTGTGTGTCCCTGTAAATAAGCTATAAAAGCAACATACTCGATTAATGAATACATTCAAACTACTTGCAAGACTTATCTCAAATAGATTTGAATTGGTTCAGTATTTCAGATGTTATCGTGATGACAAATTTTGCATGTTTTGTTTTTGTGTGTTCCTGTAAACAAACTATAAGAGCTTGATACTTGAGAAACTATACAAACTATAATATTTGATTAACAAACTCATCCAAGATAGCAAGATCAATCCACTGTCCCAATTATATTTAAATTGGTTCAATATTTTGGACATTGTCATAGTGGCAAATTTTGTAGGTTTTTTTTTTTTTTTTTTTTTTTTTTTTTTGTGTCACTGTAAACTATACAAATTGTAAGAGCTTCACACTTTGTTAACAAACTTATCAAGATGTTAGCAAAATCATGCATTGTCCCAAGTAGGTTTGAATTGGTTCAGCATTTTGGAAGCTATCATGATGGCAAGATTTGCATTATAGATAGATAGATATGTAAATGAAGTTATTGCAAAACCTTTTTGTTTAACAAATTGATTTGATATAAGTTCTCAACATAAAAGAGACTTAACTAAAAAAAACTCTGACATTGTAATTTCTCCAATAATCCAGCGACGGGTAATTGAAGCAAGATTAAGAGCTAAAAGATCTGTAAAAAAAAAAAAAATTACTACAGACACAGAAATGCACTATTAACAATTGATTGGTCTCAAGGAACATTTTCATATGATTCCAATTTTTAACTTTTTTACTCTGCTGTGAATCAGTATGTAAGACACAGCAAAAAATATAATAAAAACTGTACTCTTAAAATAGTCAAGTATTCTTCTTATGTTATATTGTATTGTGTTGCATAATTGATCATGGAGATTGTCATATTAACCATATAAGGATCATCATATTAACCATTCAAAAAAATTTAAACATTATTAAGAAAATGTGTGCATAACCCATCGTAGTCGAAGTATTCTACACGCTTAGAAAACACTACTTCAAGACAGTAATACATTTTACGAGTTGTAATATAATTGTGTTAAAATTAATCTAGAATAATACATTTTGCTATAAGGCCTCTTGACCCTCCCCTGGTGAAGTACAGCTTTGGCAATACATTAATATTGCATTGTCATTGACAAAGACCTTTTTTGCAACATTTTAGAAAAATCAGTTTATCAGATATGTGATTACAATCAAAATATAGAAGAATGTTTGGTACTTTTATGTTAATTGAGTGCAAATCTCGCCAATAGCATTTTTTTTCCCTCACCAACAGCAGCTTTTATTTTTTGTCTGTGTAAATTAAAAACAATGCTTTGACGTTGAAATAAAATGTTTTGGTTTATAATATTATTTATTATTATTATTATTTTGTAGTTAAAATGAAATAAATGAAAGGCATGTATTTTGAATGTATGTATCATATGTATTTCAAATTAAATGTGTGAAAGGTTTATAATTTAAATGAAATGAATGCAATACAAATGGTAACAATGGAACAATAATTGGCGATTTATGACCTGCGCCTGGCTAACATAAAAGTACTGAATGTTTTCGCCCCTGAGGAGGTAGAGCCCTAACAATGCATGTATACTGCATTGTCATTGACAATGAGCTTGTGTGCAAAATTTTAGCAAAAATGGTTAGACGAAAGTGGGTCAAAAATTGATTGCAAGGTACCCAGACATCTAGACAGATAACAAATGAAATTAAGTAAAAGTGTGTAAAAAGATAAACTTGATTAAGCAATAAATTGTTCAATTTAATTGTCAAATAACTTTAAAACTTTTACAATTAAGTAAATATGTATTATTACATTTCAAATAATAATTGCAAATTATTCGCATTCATCAACAGCACCAGTAATAGAAATTGGGAAATGAAAAGTAATATTGTTACTGTGTCAATCTTAGGTGTCAAATTAAAATTTCTAGATGCAATTTCTAAAATTCATTTTTAACATAATTGTTACATTATCAGTACAAAAACACTTAACGGGTTAAAAGTTGTGATGCAGTACTTTCTTTTGGCTCTAAGAATTTTAAATATGGGTCTTAAAAGCAATGATATCAAATTTGAGTGACGCTATGTTAATAATATTTTTTTAAATCATCAGTTTCTTTTTAGTTTTATTTATATTCACAGGAAATGATATCAAAATTTGAGTGACACCTTGACGTGAATTTAGTAGGATTGTTTTAAAATTCTATTTAAATTATTTTTCGTTTGTCTTCTAAAGTATATTTACACATACAAACAATACTTTTAATTTTTCAATACACTGTTAAATATATTACTTTCACTGAGCCTATATTATGTATTGAAATGTATTTATTTCAATAAACTGATTTATGTTTTGTGCCATGCTATCCAAAATCATAAGTAAAATTTATGTAAATGATTATTTTGCATCATAGTATCCAAACAAAGGGAAATGTATGCAAGTGGATAATATGACGCAAAATAATCATTTACATAAATTTTACTTATGATTTTGGATAGCGTGGCACAAAACATTAATCAGTTTATTGAAATAAATACATTTCAATACATAATATAGGCTCAGTGAAAGTAATATATTTAACAGTGTATTGAAAAATTAAAAGTATTGTTTGTATGTGTAAATATACTTTAGAAGACAAACGAAAAATAATTTAAATAGAATTTTAAAACAATCCTACTAAATTCACGTCAAGGTGTCACTCAAATTTTGATATCATTTCTTTTAAAACCCATATTTTGAATTCCTGAGAGATCTGAATAAAAAAGCATCAGCGAATAAATTTTATATATTTTTTCATGTTAAGATAATAATTGCACCTGTGAATATAAATAAAACTAAAAAGAAAGTGATGATTTTAAAAAATATTATTAACATAGCGTCACTCAAATTTGATATCATTGCTTTTAAGACCCATATTTAAAATTCTTAGAGCGAGTACTGCGACACAACTTTTAACCCGTTAAGAGTTTTTGTGCTGATATCATTACTTTTTTGCGGTTATTGATGAAAATGTCAATTAGTCGAAATTAAGCATAGGGTTTA
The DNA here is from genome assembly GCA_963931845.1 of Maratus michaelseni. Lineage (NCBI taxonomy): Eukaryota > Metazoa > Arthropoda > Arachnida > Araneae > Salticidae > Maratus > Maratus michaelseni. Next base: position 173,310,722 of record OZ007596.1, on the reverse strand, counting down.
AATTAATCATTAGAATAAAATTTTAAAGAAATGCTAAAAAAGACCCCTAGGGCCCAATAAAAATATGAGGGTAGTGGCCCGGGGAGAGGAGTCCAAGACTCAACTTTACAGTTATACAGCGAGAGAGTGACACAATTAGAAGGATGAAAATACATGGCAAAACCCGTTTGTTCCATCCTCCACTGCCAGAGGGCGCAATCTTTACTATACAAAAGTAGCTGAAATTTTTCAGGCTGTCGATTCCGAGTCAAATGAGCCATACCTCGTCATGATTGGTCCCATAGAACCCGAGATAGGAAAGCGCCCCTGGTGGTGAAACTTGGAGCTAAAATCGATATATCCTGTCGATATCGAGTCGTATGAATCAAACTGCATTGTAATGGGACCCATAGAACTCAAGTTAGCTGCAAAATCCGTTAGTTCCATCTTCCATCACCAGGGGGCACACTCTGTTCTATACATACATAGCTGAAATCTTTGCGGCTGTCGATTTCAAGTCGAATGAGCCATACCGTGTCGTGATCGGGCACATAGAACCCGAGATAGGAAACCCAACGAACACAGAACTTGCGGGCCGCTGATGGCTACGTTAGCTTTGGCCCAAACTAGGAGATGAGGGGCCGCTATCGTTTGCCGTAACGGCAACTTAAAAAAAGTGTCACGCCGGCCGCCTTGTGGCCGCAACTCCATTGGCCATAAGTACATTAGAATGCCCATAATTAGGCCACTAAAGGTTAATCATAAATGATATATTGCCTAAAACAAGCCATAATTATACTTTAAATGGCTATTATTAATGGAAACTTGCCACAGCAAGCCCACTAAAGATCATAATGAATAAATGCTAGCTACAAACTTGCCGTAGCTATGCCACTTGTGGTTGTTAAAAAATAAATGTAGCCCAAAGCTGCCCAGAAAAGAGCGTTTTATGGTTATTTTAAATGTAAACTAGCCTAAAGCCAGCCACTGCCATGCCATAAAGATTATTTAGGCATAAATCAAAATTTATTCTACAAAAGAAAATAATTTTTAGACGGTTAATTAAATATAAAATGCTTTTGCTTGAAAAAAATACTAATAAACATTTAGGTACAATTTTCAAGAAAGTTATAAGTTCACATACCTTGAACTTTTTCAAAAAATTCCAAAATAGAAGAAATGACATAGTGAATTAAATTGTTTATTTATTAAATTACATATTTTTAAAATTTATATATAATGCCATTTTTAAATAGCTGCATATCATATAAATTTTAAAAAGTACTAATTGAAAAATAAACTAATTAATTAACTATACCAATCATTGTATTTTGAATTTTTTTCAAAAAGTTCAAGGTAAGTGAACTTATAATTTTTTTAAAAATTGTATCAAACTGATTATTAGTATTTTTTCATGCAAAACATTTTTATCATTTAATTAACCTTCTAAAAAGTATTTTCATTTTTAGAATAATCATTTAAATTATGCACAAATAATTCATATGATCTTAACATGAGCTAATATATAAAATATGTCATGTTAGATTAAAATATATGCATTTCTTTTTCTTTTCTTTTCTTTTTTTTTTTTTTTTCACTGGTTTTTACACATTTATTTTGTAAGTCTGTCAGCAATATATTATGCTTATTCATTAAAAAATCATTATTAAATCATTATAACATGTTATGCATCATTTTAATTTTATGATCGTTTGAGTTTAATGTTTATCTAGTTAACAAATAACACTTTTAGTATAATTTTTCACAAATATTTTTAAATTATCCTTGAGAATTATTTATAGTAATTTGAAATGTTAACAATATTCTAATGAATTTTCTAAATTTTATTAAATTAATTTTGATTTTTGTAAGTGAAATTTGCTCTGGGATAAACTTAACTTTCTTCACTTTGAAGAAGAAAAAAAAATTACTTTCGAAGCCGTAGTTTTTTTTTTTTTTTTTTTTTTTTTTCAATGTTAAAACAAACCATTTTAAGGAATTTAACGTGATACCGATAATTCGTAATATTAAAAATTAGTTTAAACAATCTCTACAAAAATAAATTAATAAACAATCATCTACTGGACGGAATTTTACACTGGGGGAAATTTTACACTAGTGATAAGAAAGAGATTTGATGAAAATTACGTGTTAAGTACACTTTAACAATAACAAAAAGAATAAACTGTATTTTAATTTAAACTGATCTAACTTTCGCGATATTTTTTATCATATGTGCTATCGGTAATATTATAAAGTAAATATTATCTTACGTTTGCTGAAATGAAAATATGTATAAAAATTTCTATGGATTCAAAATAATTAATATATAAATATTCTAATGTAATAAAGTAATGTAATAAAGTATTCATTTTCTAAATTGTAAAAAGCATAAATGAATTCACACTGATTATTACATTTTAATACGTTTATATAATTTTTCACTTGTTCTTTTTGGGTGAATATTTTTCTGTTGAAACTGAAAATAAATATATTAAATAAATTGGCATTTAGCATTAAAACTTTTATTAGATATCTATATAGTAAGTATGCTTAAACAGTGCAATTTATTCCAATTAATTTCGTTTCGTTTAAAAGGGTATTTGGATATGTTTGCTATTAATTTTTGTATCTATTTATCTTTGCAGTTAAAAAATGCATGAATTAAAATTAACATCTATTAAATTTCACTGTAACGTGCTCATAAAAAGTGATAATAAATAAAATGATGCAAAACAACAAAAGTTATAATGAAATAATTAAATCTTTAAAGAATCAGCATAAAATATAATAAAACTTACGTGTTGTTCGTGAGATCTCTAAACAACTGTATTTTGTTTACTCGATCGCTCCATACTAACTGATCACTGATCATTCGGGAATCGTGACAAAGCAGAATTCATTCAACGCTGCGGCTGCGACTGCCAACAAAAATTCTTAGTATTCTCCCTCTCCCCCTTTCCCGCGAGCTTACGGACGGAGTGGTATTTGACCTTGGATTGATTTGAATCCACCTCCCCCTCTCTCTATCTGACCCATCTAAAGGTTTTTTGAATAAGTTTTTTTCCGCTTGTTTCCGAGATGGATGCAAAAACATGACCTAAAAATTTGAAGAGGGAGGGGGGGGGGGGGGGAATATATAAATTAGTAATGCTGTACAAATTCAGGGATTTTAAATTTTCCTTGTAACATATGAAACTGTAATTAAAAAAGTAATAATATAAGCTTTAAAAAAACTGATTTTAAAATGCATAAAAAAATAATTAATAAGTATATAGTTAAACTTAATACATGTGCCTAGTAATGGCATGCAATTCCCTGAACTTTGCAGCAGCACCCCCCCCCCCCCCTCAACACTGATTATAACAGATTCCAATTAGCTTCTTTTCGGCTTGTATTGACACAGTTATTTTCATTTTTAAGCACGAGTTATTGTTATTCAGATGCAAATAAATCGAATAGCATTTCTTATTTTCTGGTATAACGTGACCTATACAGTGATCTTTCACTGAAAAAAAAAAATCAAATTATATTTATACTTTTAAAGCCAATTTCTGAGACACGTAGTGATACTTTTAACAGAAAGTGAAAAATGCTATTCGGTTATTTGCTATTTCAGTCATATTTTTTTTAATTACATGTTTATGTCTAAAAATATTTTATGTATCTGAAAGTTTTTCATTGCTTAGGCCGGGTAATAGGGGGGGGGGGGGGAATGGCGTTAGGTCCACTCTAAGGCGATTCTCTATGGTTCTAATAAAGTATTCATTTTCTAAATTGTAAAAAGCATAAATAAATTCACACTGATTATTACATTTTAATACGTTTATATAATTTTTCACTTGTTCTTTTTGGTGAATATTTTTCTGTTGAAACTGAAAATAAATATATAAATAAATTGGCATTTAGCATTAAAACTTTTATTAGATATCTATATAGTAAGTATGCTTAAACAGTGCAATTTATTCCAATTAATTTCGTTTCGTTTAAAAGGGTATTTGGATATGTTTGCTATTAATTTTTGTATCTATTTATCTTTGCAGTTAAAAAATGCATGAATTAAAATTAACATCTATTAAATTTCACTGTAACGTGCTCATAAAAAGTATTTATGTATACGTACATATTTTAGACTCAAAACGCCTTTGCTTGTAATTTATAAAAAAAAACAAAAACAAAAAAAAAAAAAAACGTAAAAGTAAAAAATAGATATATATTTCTTTTTGCGCATATAATATAAATTTTGCACCCCATTTAAAACTTTCATCTGACATATTTTAACTATCGAAAATTATGTTGAAAAGAGGGAAGAATTTTTTTTTTTTTTATATCTTATAACCAATGTATCAAATACAATGCATTAGCCCTTTTCTTTTTACTTGATGCCAGGCTTTTAAAGCTTCGCCGGAAACTAATCTTCAATGGCTGCTGGACACTGATAATCAATTACTTTTACTCTCGCTCGTCCGTTATCAATAAAAACGGCGGTCAGCGGACGTAGTGGCGAGTCATTTAAAATACAACGGTGGCTGGGTACATATGGCTCCAAGTCTCGTTGGCCTTAATGTTGACAGAAGGAGGCCACAGATCTTGTGTTTGTTGGGAAGCGCCCCTGGTAGTGAAACTTGGAACTAAAATCGATATATCCTGTCGATGTCAAGTCGAATAAATTAAACTGCATTGTGATGGGATGCATAGAACTCATCAATAAAAATTATTGCCGATCCAATCCTTATCGTCGATCTTATCCAGAGAGTTAACTACAAAATCCATTAGTTCCATCTTCCACCACCAGGGGGCGCACTCTGTTCTATACAAACATAACTCAAATCTTTGAGGCTGTCGATTTTGAGTTGAATGAGCCATACCTTGTCGTGATTGGGCCCATACAACCCGAGATAGTAAAGTGCCGCTCCCCTGGTGGTGAATTTTGGAACTAAAATCGATATATCCAGTCGATGTCGAGTCAAATGAATTAAACTGCATTAGATACCAATTAGTCTCGAAAAAAATTGCAAATTTTGTCATTTGGCAGCATAAAAATCAGGAATTTTGTTGATCAATGTGTAAAAATCATGAATTTCATCAATCAGCACAGAAAAAACATGAATTTTGTCGATAGGGGGAGAAAAGATCATAAATTTCATCAAACAAGCGGGTAAAAATCATGAATTTCATTTATCAGTGCATGAAAATCGCGAATTTCATCAAACAAACGTATAAAAATCAAAAAATTCGTTGATCGGGCACGAAAAAATCATTAATTTCGTCAAGTTTGCACGTAAAAATCACAAATTTCATCAAACGGGTGCCTAAAAATCATGAATTTCGTCGATCGGGTGATTTAAAAAAAATTCGTCAATCCGACACATAAAAATTATGAATTTTGTCAATCAGGTGCGTAAAAATCCTGAATTTTGTTGAATGGGCGCGTAAAAATCACGTATTCATCAAGTGGACACGTAAAAATCACGAATTCGTCAAGTGGCCGCATAAAAATCACTAACTTCATTAAACGGGTGCATAAAAATTATTAATTTCATCGATCAGGCACAGAAAAAACAAATTTCTTCAATCGGGCACTTAAAAATCATAAATTTCATGCAGAAAAATCATTAATTTCATAGATCAGATGCAGAAAAATCATTAATTTCATAGATCAGATGCAGAAAAATCATTAATTTCATAGATCAGGTGTGGAAAAATTAATTTCAGCAATTGGGTGAGAGAAAATCAAGAATTTAGTCAAACGGACATGGAAAAAACACGAAGGGAAAAAAGAAAATCTGAAAATCCTGCATTAGGCCGGTTTTTTCCACATTTTTAACTGCCAGTTTTATCGCCGAGTGCTTATTTCCACCTTTATCCCATCCTTTGAAATCTCTGTCCTCTCTCATCCCTCCAGCATACAAAATTTAAAATCTTGTAAACTCTTTATTGAAAAAAAAAAAAAAAAAGTGTTGTACTCGTTGCTATCAAGCAACAATAAATTAAATAAACAAACATATAATATATCCTCCTCTTCCCAAACTTTCTACTTCTCCCTCCACCACCTTTTCTGCCAAAGCACGCTTTTTAAAACCTTTAAAACTAAAAATACATTTTTTACAAACTAAATTTAATGGGGAATATGTAATCTGCATCATTTCAATCTTTTAAACTGCCTATAAGCTGCCCCACAAGAGTAAATACTTAATAATTCAAATACTGATTTCTCAACAACTTTTAGATAAAGGCATTGTGTCATTTAATCGTTTAAAGTGCCCTGTTACATCAGAGTAAACATTGGACAATTTAAATTATAATTTGTCAACAACTTTTAGATAAAACCAAGGCAACACTAGATACCGGGCTTGCTCATTGATTGTCATAACGTCACAAATGGTGATGAATGAACAAGCCCAGTATCTAGTGTAGCCCTGATAAAACCATTGCATCATTTCAATCTTTTAAAGTGTCCTGTTACATAAGCGTAAACACTGAACCATTTAAATTATAATTTGTCAACAACTTTTATATGACTTAGTCCTTATTCTGTAGCAATCTCAAAAAATGCTTGAAATTCGTAAAAGCTGCAATGATCAAGAACAAAAGTATGTGCTTTTAATGCCCATGAAAAAAAATAAAATAAAATACAGCAATCTCAAAAATACACGAAATTCATTAAAGCCTCCGTTACTGATACATGTACAAATGTTTCTCGCCCATAATTAAAAAAAATAAATAAATAAATAAATAAATTAAAAAAAAATCGCAGAATACAGCAGCCTCAAAAATATATGAAACTTGTTACAGCAGCTATGAGCTATCATTAACATATGTATGCATATTTCATCCTCTTGAAAACAACAACAAAAAAACATAACTGGATACAGCAACTTTTTCATATAGCGATATATAAAATAAATGAAATTCATTAAAGCAACGATTACTAACACATGTATGGGTCGATTCATTGTTATACCATTTGTACTGTTCAAAATTGGCAGTCGTTTACCCGTCAAATGCATTATCCCCCCCATCATCCCGTAACATTATTGCATTTGGCAACTACAAAATTATTCGGTACTTCTCCATTATCCTATCAACCACTTTTCATAAGAAAACTATCGCCAAACTGTAACGCCAAATAAACAAATGGAAGAACATTGCCATTAGAATATCAAAATAAATAAAATATAAGAAATTCAGAAAAACTCCACTCATCAAAGTGTCAACTAAAAGTAAGTTTAAACAAAACAAACAATAAATTACAATATATTAATGAAAACAGAAAAAATATAATCTTTGATATTTATTTATTTACACTACTAGGGTATCAATTTGTTAATTTATATTAAGTTCTAAAACTATAAAATAAACTAGCTTGAAATGCTAAAATTCCTCTTTGTAAAACAGTATAAAAATACACAAATAATGTGATCAACAGGGGTGCAGAAAATGTTTTACTCCCAACATTTCCCCCAATCCATATGAAAATTTCCCCAAAATAAATTCTGTATTACCATAGGTATAGAAAATTTTGCAATACACAAGTTGCCTCTTTAAAAACCTATAGACTGAACTTGTAACATGTCTAGTTATTGAAAAGGTAAGTTAATGCTTGTAAGTTTTAATCTAATTCTTATGCCTAATATTTATTAATAAATGAACAATTTTAAGTAACCAATACAATGTTTCTGATTACCTTTTCTGATAAATTGTCAATTATTGAGAAACTGCTATCTTCCACTGTCTTTGTGGATGTTGTCAATCACTTTTGATGTTTTATAGATCTTGAGTCTGTTTCTTGGAGAAAATCTAGTGAAATGATAATTTCCAACATAAAAATGATATTTGTTTAAGGATGCTTTTAATAATTCCGTTGCTTTATGCACTGGAGATCCATTCCATGATATAAACATTCATGAAAGAGATTATCAGATTTTAGGGTTCGGTTATAAATGTGATTTCCAATAATAGAGCCAACAGATTCACAAACACATTCACTGCAAATTTTCAAGCATTTTTCAAGGAGGTAAACTATTTCTGGTACATGAGCGTACACATCAGGACTGGTAAAATCTTGAATTATAAAAGAATACTGCTGTCTTGATTTTGAAGTGATGGTTTCTTTTCAGAATTCTGAATTTTTTTTAATTAAATTCAGCTTTTAGAAAGTTTTTCTTAAAAGTTGTCCACTGATTAAGAAGACTTTTCTCATTATTAAATTTAAATTCTTTTATATTTTTGCTGATCCATTCAGTGAGAGGTTGTAGTGAGTTTTCCACCAATGGTGGTGTGAGATCTTCTTGATTTAATTCTCTTTCTAAAGATGGGGTAGAGCTCAAAATGAGTTTACTACCGAAGCATTGTCTCATATGTTTTACAATTTATAGTTCACATATTTGTTTAAGCTGAGCAGAGGTTTTTAATATTTTCCACCAATGGTGGCATGGGATCTTCTTGATTTGATTATTTTCTAAAGATGTGGTACTACTGAAGTATTGTCTCATATGTTTTACAATTTTTGGTTCATATATTCTTTGTTTAAGTTGTTTAAGGTTTTTTTTTTTGGTCAGGTTTGTGGTGATAAGTTTGCTTCTGTATTCCCAGCGGCAGTTTGCTATTGCTGGTATTTATTTTGCTGCTATATTGAGTATTTAACTAGGGTAAGCGTATTTATTCATATATCTGTGCCGATTTATATAACATAATAGTGGACTTTTCACTGGATTTGGTCAATTAGTGTGGTGTAGCTGGTCTACGTGCCGGCATGGCAAATTCCACCTTCAATGTAGTCTCTGACTCCAGCTCGGAAACTGTCAGTTCTGTATTCAACGCAGCATTTAACTCCAGCTCGGTAGTTCCGATAGTAAACATGGAAATAAGCGATGTGGAAGACGGCGGATCACAGTTTGCCGAAATTACTCCTCTCTTTGCTCGGTCTTCAGCACCAGTTGAAACATTGTTGGAAAAGGTGGCAGAAAATGGAGGTAAGGCCTTTAATATTTTTTTAACAAGTAAAGACTCAGCGGCTATCCCCAGACGTAATCCTCGGGATGTACAAACGGAAATAAGATCAAAAATTGAAAATGCTGAGAAAATTGACAATGTAAAATTTACCCGGTCCGGAAGCGTAATATTCTCAACAAAGGACAAAATGTGTGCCATAAACTTTAGCAAAATCACTTCATTTCTTGGAGTCCAAGTATCATCTAGAATAATATGGGATAATATTTCCAATCGATTTCTCTTCTTTAACATGCTGGTCGACATACAATTAGCGGATATTGCCCGGGAGATTGAGGAAACAAATAAAGTGTACATTCTTGAACTATGGTGTTTTCTGAAGAAGGGTAGTAAAAACGAAATGTCACCGATTCTTATTACAATCTTGGGTACCTCCCTCCCCCCAAATATAAAAATCTGGTTCTCAGTCCAACGTATTCAACAATTCATCGACTGCCCATACCAATGCTCAAAATGTTACAAATTTAACCACAGCACAATTCGCTGCAAATCCGAGCAGTTATGCGCCACTTGTGGTAAACATCATAATGGAATTTGCGAAGACCCAATATCTTGCACGAACTGTGGAGAAGAACACAGGGCTGACTATAATCAATGCTCTCTCCGTCTTAAGGAAATTGATTTACTAAAATTCAAATGTAAGAACTTTCTGTCTTTTATAGAGGCCCGTAGGCAATTCTCTCCCAAAACTGAAGCCAAATCTTATGCTGAAGTAGCAAGTGTACAAAAACGGAAGTGGAAGAATTCCAAAAATTTATAGAAGTACGCACTAATACTATGTTGAAAATTATAGTGGATCTTTTCTCCAAACAGTCGGAGAAGGTTACGGAAGCCATCACTGATCTTAGTAATATGTTGGTCAATTGCTTAGCAAAATGGAATGACTTTTCACCTGAGAGACGTAAACGCCTGAACCAAGGCAGCGGCTCTCAGACGAGGTAGCACATACCATTACAAACATGTTTTTTTTTTTTTTTTTTTACGGTTTGTTGGCTGGCGATTGTGAGTTGCAACTTGCCTGGGTAACTGTTATATTTTGGCCTGTGTTGTCATTCTTATTTTATTGGTTCTTTCTTCATATATGGGGATAAGTATTGTACTATGGAACTGTCGCAGTCTTATGAATAAACTTCCTTGGCTAAGCTGCCCTCCATTTTTTAAGGCTGATGTTTTGGCGATCCAAGAAACCTTTCTATCCCCGGATAAATATGTCTCCCTTCCTGGAAAAATTTTGTATAGGTCTGACAGGCTGGGCCGCCCAGGTGGTGGACTGGCCATTGCAGTAAATAATAAATGGTCCTCTGCTCGTATCAATCTTTCTGATCATGGTTCGCCGAATGAATTGATGGGAGTCCGCTGTCACTTTGGCTCTTCTCACTTAAACATTATCAATATTTATTCTGGCTCCGGACTGGTTGTTACTGACATAATCAAGATCTGCCGTGAGATTAATGGCCCGACTCTAATCCTAGGTGACTTTAACCTTCATCATCAGCTCTGGGGCTCCCAGGTATTGTCCCGTACTGCTGAAGTCTTCATGGACTGGCTCTGTGACAGCTCTTTTTGCCTCATTAACTCTTCCGACCCAACACATGTTGCCCCGAGTGGGACATGCTCCTTGATTGACCTCTCCCTATGCTCAGCTGATCTGTTCGCTGGCACAACTTACCATGTTGAAGAGGACACGTATGATAGCGACCACTTTCCTATCAATATTCAGGTGGAAATTAGGACACCTTTACACCCAGGATCCACTCTTTACAAATGGCCTCTAATCTGCCGGATGGTAAATGACTAACTATTGCACTCACCTGATTTAAATTATAACTCTTTTCTTAATCTGGTCCGCCGGGCTATGCATAACCACAGTCTTTCAAGGAAGTACCCTACAACAGGCCTCCCAGTGTGGTGGTCAACCAAATGCAGTGGTTTATTGAGACAGAAGAGATTTTTCCTTAAGAAAGCCCGCCAGCTTGTGTCCACGGAGTTCTGGACAAAATTCAAACAGACTGCAGCCAAACTTCGGCAAGCGACACGAGATGCTAAACGATGTTACTGGGATTCTGTGTGCCGTAACGCTAAAGACCCGGGTACCCTTTATAAAGTCTTCCGAAAAGTTAAGAGCCGGCATTCTTAGCCTCCTGATTCCCACCTCTGCCTGAGACATGCTGACTCCATTAGCTCTGAGGCGATTACACAAGCGGAGCTCTTTGCAGACCATTTTAGCAAGCCTGCTTCTCATGACCCGATCCTTCTAACCTTCGGTGCTGATGTATCCGAAAAGCTAAATCGCCTTTTTACAATGACAGAACTTAAGGACTCCATTCGACGAACGAAAATCACAGCCCCTGGTGAGGATAAAATTAGCGCAGCATTCTTTAAGGGACTCTCCGACCACGCCTTGGACTGCCTACTTCGTATTTACAACTCAATCTGGACTACCGGAGATATCCCTCTCGAGTGGACCTCCTCCCTGATCATACCGATATTCAAACCAAACAAACATAAATCTGATATCACTTTGTATCGCCCCATTGCTCTTACATCTGTCATGTGCAAGATCTGCGAGCGAATGATCGCTCACAGAATTTCCAATCACCTCCTCGAAAATAATATCCTCGACTCGCACAACCTTGGGTTTCAACCATTCCGTGACAGCCCAACTGCAATCATGATACTCCATCTTGACATCAAGCAGGCTAAACTGGACAAAAAATTTGTGTTGGGAATTTCGCTGGACATCCAAGCAGCCTACGACTCTGTATATATCGATGGCCTGTTACTCAAGTGTGCTGAGATTGGAATTGTGGGCCAAATACTCCATTGGCTCCACCGCTTCCTGTCCAGTCGGTGTATCAAGGTGCTCTGGAGGGGTTCTCAGTCGTCCCCTCGCACTACTGGTCGAGGAGTTCCCCAGGGTGCAGTATTTAGCCCGATTCTTTTCACTATCTTCCTGTATGACTTTTTCGAGGTGCTAGAAGGTCTTGGCATCAAGTTTCTGATATATGCTGACGATATATTTATTTACTGCATACACTCTTCCTTAGTCACCTGCCAGGCAAAGTTACAAGAAGCCCTACGTCTCATCACCCAGTGGTGCAATTATTGGAAACTGTCCATCCGCTCTGATAAGTGCCACGCGATTAACCTTTCTCGAAGGAATGCACTATGTGACTTTGACCTCAGCATCAACGGGGGCCTTATTGAATGGACGAAATTAAATTCCTGGGCTTTCATGTGGCTCGCCGGGGAGGTTTCAACAGCCATGTCAATTATCTGAGAAGAAAAGTATTTGGCCGCATCGGCATGTTAAAATCACTGGCCTGCAAGAGCTATGGAGCAAGATCTAGACACCTGCTGACGCTGGCGTCCGCCTCAGTTTATAGCTGCATTGAGTATGGGGCCGCGGTACTTAACATGGCAAGTGTCTCTGTTCTGAAAAAGCTTGATGTCCTGCAAACAAGTGCCATTAGGGTAGCTTTGGGGCTTCCAAAGTGGACCCCGAACATCATACTCCGGAAACATGCTGGTGTTGTTCCGATCGGCGACAGGCTCAAAGGCCTTGCGAGCGGATTCTTTATTAAGCACCTGGCTTTAAGAAAGTGGTCCCCGCTCTGGGACAACGGGCTTCAAGCTGTCGCCAGCTGTCACCCATGCGTTTTGAATGTGTTCGAGGAATTTCATTGCCGGCCAGAGTGTTTGATACGATTCCAATTTCCATTGCCTTTTAATAGGAGAATAGTGCAATATCACTTATCGGACTTCCCTTTCCAAAGAACAGACCTTGCAGCTTATGCAGTATCTTCTCTCTTCGCAGACTTCATCCAAGAGTTCACGAGTCCTTGGGAAATCATAGCTACAGACGCTTCAAAGTCGACGGGTGCTACTTCGATTTCCGGCTGCTCCTCAAACAACCAATTCAGATACAGAGTCAATGATACAAATTCTATTTTCACGGCTGAGGCTCTAGCCATTGGAACGGCTTTTGATGAGCTGACATCCACGACTTCTTCCATCATCATTCTTACAGATAGCCTTTCGGTACTATCGGCTCTTCAGTGTGTCAATTGGCGTTCTCCTAAAGTAATAATATGGTTGCATAACAAAATTCAGAGACTGGCTGAACATGTATCAAGCATTAATCTTTACTGGGTCCCGGGTCACTGAGGGATTCCCCTCAATGAAAAAGCTGACTGCCTGGACAGGAGTGTTACCGACGCGGATGCCTTGCAGGACTGGGTTTCTCCAGAGGACTTGGCTCGCTTGTGCAAATCAAACATACGGCGGCAATGTGATCAGATTTTTAAATACCGACAGTCACATGGCAATATTCCCAACATTACACAGTCCCATTCATGGGCTTTGAACAGACGTGAGGATGTACTTATTTCTCGGCTTTTATGTAAGATGGTAATCACCCCTGCTATGTTGGCTCGCTTTAATATAGCGGAAGATGGTAACTGCAGTGCATGCCATGTCCCAGACTCGTTGGAGCCCATCCTTTTTTCTTGTATCAAATATCAGCAACAGCGCGTTTTATCCTGGAACGCCACAATTCTAAACAGTGATTGTTTTCGGTGCTTTCCGAACTTTTTGGATAAATTTATTTCATCTGGTGACTTCCGAGCGTCAACTATAAATTTCTTACACCGCATAAATCGGTTTTAATAGTGTCCCTTCAGGGATTTTGACAATGGTTTTGAAGTTTGTTTTGATGGATCACTCGAGACGACAGCCATGCCGCTATAGGTCTCAAAGGTCTTCAAAGTTCAAGTTCAAAGTTGTTTAAGCTGAGCAGAGGTTTTTAATATTTTTTTCTTGAGAGTTTGAAACACTCACTTTTTGTGATGTTTTCTTGTGCAATGTTACAATTCCTGGTCGCCACTGGCCACTAAATGTAAAAAATTGGCGACTTTATGCTATGCATCTGATCACCAAAGAGGCAATTTCTATTTTTCATGTAGCAGTACATCCAATTTCATAGCGCCATTTTGTTTCCAGGGATGCCACTTGCCCACCGAACGGCAGATTTCAGCATCTTAAATTTTTAAAAAAATCTAATCGGCGATTTCTGCAGAAAACAATCGCAATTTTTGTTAAGTGATCACATAAAAAAAGTACGATTTTCATCAAATGACGGTGAAATAAAATAACGATTTAGGTCAGGCGATCGCGAAATAAAACCGTGAATTTCGTCAGACGACAGCGAACTAAAACCACAATTTTCTTCAAACGATCGTGGAATAAAACCGCGATTTTTGGCAAGTGACAACGAAATAAAACTGCAATTTTCGACAAACAATTGCGAAATAAAACCGGGATTTTCGTCAAACTTTCGCGAAATAAAACCGCAATTTCCGTCAAACGACGGTGAAATAAAATAACGATTTGGGTCAGGCGATCGCGAAAAAAAACCACTATTTTCGTCAAATGATTGCGAAATAAAACAGCGATTTTCAACAAGAGACCGTGAATTTCGTCAAATGATCGCGAAATAAAACCGTGAATTTCGTCAGACGACAGCAAACTAAAACTACAATTTTCTTCAAATGATCGTGGAATAAAACCACGATTTTTGGCAAGTGACAATGAAATAAAACTGCAATTTTCGACAAACGATCGTGAAATAAAAGGGGGGTTTTTGGTCAACCGACTGCGAAATAAAATCACAATTTTCATCAGGCGATCGTGAAATAAAACTGATTTTCATTAGACGATCGTGAAATAAAACAGATTTTCATCAGACGATCGCCAAATAAAACCGCGATTTTTGGCAAGGGACTGCGAAATAAAACTGCAGTTTTCGGCAAAAGGTCTCAAACTAAAACTGCAATTTTCTATCTCGGGAAATTATGTAATTCATTGTTAAAATCGAAATCAATTGTATATATTCCCACAAAATTTCCCCAGATGGCTAAAATTTCCCCCCGATCCTAGATCGCCGGATCAGACATATTCTGCACCACTGGTGATCAATTACCTAAAAGATGACTAAAATACTTTAATAGACTAGGGGGTTCTATTCTACCCCCTATGAGCTACGCTCGCCAACACCCGTTCTAACACCGCATGATTTAAAGAAAAAATATTTGATCAACTCTAAAACGATTACGGAAGATTGTATTATAATTAAACGACCAGTGACGATCTGCTGTAACCGGGTTTCCATTCATTTTCCTTTGACTGAGGGATTTTAAGGTCGAATCAACTGCTCTCTAAACAGCTAACAACTGTTTTCCTGATTGATTAAATAAGATGAATTAAAAATTTAAAAATAAACTTGTGTGAAATGGTTAAGTAAACAATGTCGCTGCATTGGAGAATTTTATAATGATGCTATAGAAAATTGGTTACTTCTCCATTATCCTGTCGACTACTTACTATAAAAAGAAAAGAACTGTCGCCAGAATATATCGTTTAATACCAAACATGCATGATCGTGGCGTGGCGTTGCATTCAGTTGGCATCAGATGCGTTACACGTATTGGTTATTTCATCGAGGAATTTTTAATTCAAGGTTTATTTGTCTTTTTCATACCTCTCCATTATGCCGTCAATCAGTTTTCATAATAAAAATTTTTAAAAAAACTATTGCCAAACTGTAACGCCAAATAAACAAATAGAAGAATTTTGGACACAGGTGTCATATACGCACCACGTTGACGCGTTTTTTTTTAACTGCCAATTTGGCGATAACTTTGTTTTTGAAAAAATTGTTGTTTATTTACTTTTATTTTTTATTTTAATTCTATAAATTATTTTAATTATGTATATCAATATTTATTTATATCAAACTATCATCTATTTATTTCCTTTTTTAAAATAATAGAGGCTATTTCATTTATTACGTTATTTTATTTTTATATTTAAAAAAAAATGATGTGTTATTATTGCATGCTAGTTGAAACTAATATTGAAAAACTAAGTTTTCGCCAAATTGGCAGTTGAAAAAAATCATGCCAACATGGTGCGTATATGACATTTGTGTCGAATTTTGCCATAGGAATCTTAAAAAAATAAAATAAATAAATAAACAAACAAATAAATAAAATACAGGAAATTCGGAAAAACCCCACTCACCAAAGTGTCAACTATCAGTAAGTTTAAACAATAAAATTTACAATATATTAATGAAATCAGAAAAAAAATAGTCTTGGATATTTATTTACATTATTTTTCTTAATTATCTCTCTCGGCTGGTGAATAAATGTGACGTCAGTTGAAACTGATCTATTGTATGTAACTGTTCATCGCAACATTTTTCAATGCCTTTTCTTTTTTAATATCATGGCACTGCCGTTTAAGGATGCAATGGTTATTTTAATTAATGAAATAATTAATAAATCAGTGCAACATAATGAAAAATATATGTATATGTCAAATTAAAAACCACTTGATGCTATAACAAGCACATGTATTGCCTCTGACGTCAAGTGAATGTGACACCACATTCATGCATTTTTGGTGTTAAATCCTATAGTTTCACAATAGTTTTTTGTTATGAAAAGTGGTCATCGGGATAAAGGAGAAGTACCATATTGTTAATGATATTTTAACAATTTAATAGTTATTTCGGTATTTTAAAGGTAATTATTAAACGTAAAAATATAGTTTTTAATTGAGAGGAAATATTATTTACGCTGTTTTAAAATTTGCAAATAACAGGTAAAATATTTGTCGAAACAAATTAATCTCTCATGTAAATATAATTTTTAATTGAAATTGTTTGGAAATGTTGCTATTTGAGCATTTTAAATATGACGTAAGTTTCCCTACTTAATGCTTTGAAAACGCCTAATAATTTAATTATTTCTTGTTGTAATACTCACGCGCAAGTATATTTTTTATTACGTAATTTTCTACATTTACTGCTTTTATCACGTGATCATTTAATTATTATTTTAAAGTTTTATTTCTGTTTTTAATAGTCACGTGTAAATACATTTCTTAATTGAAAGGGAATATTATTATATGCGCTATTTTACAATTTGGCCACAATTCAAATAATGGATTTTATGAAATATGAAATAAATCTTCATAAAAATAATGAAAATTTTGAATGAAAATTTTGAAATATAACCTCAAAAAATTACTCAAATTAAAAAAATAATTGCAGTTTGCACACCGCAAACTTGTCAATTATATCTTTACAAATTATGGTTAAATTCCTGTGCATAGTTTTCATTCCTATAAAACTTTTTTCAGAAAACTGTCTTGACCAACTTTGATTTTAAATATCTCTTAAAATAATTCTTCAATTTAAAAACTGTTTGCTTTAGCATGTTTATCGAACATTTCTTTATAAAACTACCAATTTTTAAATTTTTATCTGTAATAATTTTCTGTATATTAGTCCAGAAAGACTTCAAGACACAAAATCTTCATTGACTGCGGCGGCGGTGGTTACTTTTTTTTAATATAGAGAGATTTTTCTTAATTATCCCTCTCGGCTGGTGAATAAATAATTGTGATGTCAGTTGAAACTGATTTATTACTCGTAACTATGCATTGAAGCATGTTTTGAATGCTTTAACTCTTTTAATATCATGGCACCGCCATTTAAGGACGCAACTGTTATTTTAATTAACGAAATAACTAATAAATCAGTAAAACATAATGAAAAATACAGGCAAATGTTGAATTAAAAACCACTTGATGACATAAACACGTGTAATGCTTCTGACATCAAGTAAATGGGACTGCATTTTTGGCGTTTAATCTTACAGTTTGGCGATAAGTTTTTGCTATGAAAAGTGGTCGACTTTTGTTCGCATAAAGCTATAAATCTCAGGTGTGTTACTGAAAGATGTATTAAATGTCCCGATTTAAAAATTAATAATAAAATTCTCTTATAATGATTGTTTCATTTGCAAAATAAAAAGTAGTTGCCTACATATCATCTGAAAGCTGCATTCTTAGTATCAAACATTTATTAAAATTAGTGGCTATTGCTTGAGTTTCATCTATGCAATTTATATACATTGCATTATTTTTTATGTTTGTTTGTGACTTAGGTAGGTATTTTGTACAATTTATTTACTTAATTTGATTTGTTGGATGTTCAATTAGGACTTTTCATTTGATTTAGTCTCAGTCTTACATTGTCAACAGAAAAGTGCGTCTTTTTTAGTTAAATAATTATATATATTTTTTTGTATTATTGTTGTTATGACAGAATTTAAACAACTGCAAAAATAGTTCATTACTACACAGGGCTGGGTTTTAACTGGCATAAACACATTTCATGACATAATCTGAGACTTTTTTAGTAATATTAAATATAAAAAATAATGCAATGTATATAAATTGCATTATTTTTTATTGCACTAAGTAAATAAATTGTACAAAATACCTACCTAAGTCACAAACAAACATAAAAAATAATGCAATGTATATAAATTGCATAGATGAACTGCATTTACAGGGACACACAAAATATTTTGGGTACAGTACTGTGTTCAAAGTATTGTTTATAAGCCATAATTGGAAGTGGAATTTTAGTAAGGTATGCCTTTAACTAAATTTTTGAATGCTGTGAGGTATGTATAAATGCTACAGATCATATACAGGGTTACACAAAAAAATTCATAAGCATTATGGTGCATCAGCCTAAATTGATTAAAATGGGTTTTTAATCGAGTTATGCATTTTCAATGTGAAATATATTTAGTATACCAAGAAAGGTTTGTAGAATATAAATAAAATCATATACAGGGCCACGCAAAGAACTGGATACAATACATCTGCCTATGTATGATACTTTCTGGAAGTGGAATTTCAGTGTGTATTTGCCTGAATTAAATTATAGCTTAATATGTGGCATGTATAAAAAGCTTAAGGTAATATACAGAGCTGTACAAAATAAGTCAAGTATTTTTTCGTATATTGGTAGAAACTACGGAAGATGAATTTCCAACTGTGTTATGTATTTTATTACTAAACTAAATTTTAGCATACTATAGAGTATATACAAATATATAAATTACATACAGGGCTGCAGAAAAGAACTATAGTACTTTTCCGGCTGTGGACGGTAATTGCTTAAATTGGTTTTCAAATGTGTTTTGTGTTTTTCTGAAATGTTTACTTAGATACCGTATTTATCTTATTAAACGGTGATGGTTTGTTAAAGTATTCTGTTAGTGTTGGAAAGTGTTTTATAATCTATGCTTGGTGCATGATTTTCTTTTCTTGTTAATTTTGCCTTTGATGAACTCTCTTAGTTTTGCCAAATTAAAAATAAAAGATTATTATTTTTTTTTTATGTTTCAATATAATTTCAAGTTTATTTCTTAATATTTTGCAACTTTGCGGTATCTATAACGAGACATCTTACAAGAAATTTAATTAAACATTGTGACATTCGCAAAATAACTCGAGAGCTATTATATAATATGCATTGCTAAAAAGAAAAGAAAAACATTTTCCCGCGCTGGGATTACATAATCGGGATCAGTAGCCGGCTGAGGTTTAATTTGATCCAACGTTTTACGATAAGAATTTAAGAAAAAAAAAATCTTACCCTTCTGAATTGCAATCAGTGATTTTTTTTAATTTCCATTTACTGCAGATAATAATCTGAACAATGTAATTATAAAATATTATTGAGTAACAACCCAGTACCAGACGCTTTGTCTCCAAGACAGAGTGATGCCGAAATATTATCCAACGTGTGTGGTACACACAGGCGCTAGGCGCCAAGCATTTTAGCTGGGGAAGAAATATTTAAAAAATACATATTATTTTTATTAAAATGAATTATTCTTGAAATTTTAATTAAGTTTTACAGATTTACTTCAAATGAATTATTTATAATCACTTATATGTTATTATTCTTTAAAATGAATGTGATAGGTTAATCAGATTTAATTCTGAACACAAAAAGTTGATTTGAAACTTACAAAAAGTGTAAGCCTTTTTTAGCATTACATCCAATTTTTAGATGCCATGTTGGATTGACAATATTTCTTACTGTTTTATTGAAACTCTCTCCCCACATTCTAATCACATGACATGCCAGCCGACTACAACAGAAAAAATGGCATTTTATGTGCATGAAATAGAAGAGAAGAGAGAGATCACTGCTTGCCGCCCGCACGAATAGGGGTGTTGGAGAGACAATTGTGCTCATTTCTAGTTCAATTTTTATATATTAAAAAAAAAAGAGTCAGATTAAATAACTTAGTCGCCAGGTAAAAAAAGTTGGTCGGCAGTGGTGACCTGGTGACTGCATTTATCAAGCCCTGGTCATGATGCTACTTTATGTATGGATGTCAATAAAAAAGATAATTTAAGTACCTAATATAATCATCTAGTTTTAATTATTAGCATTCAGTGCCCAATTTATTAACTTGAAATCTGAGTATATATACTTTTTTGCCCTCTTCCTTTTAAAAAATTTTACATACATAATAATTCTTTTATTAGGGCTATTTTAGAGTTTTAGGTCTGAGAATATGTGTGTCAAATGTCCTGCCATTAATCAATCCCTGTTATCATTATCTTCATTGCCTGGTTGTACAAAAAGTATATATAAAAATAAAAATAAAAATAAAAACAATTTAGTGGTATGCCTGCCTAAAATTTTGGGAACCTCTGCTTTAAAGTGAATGTCAGTATTAATAAATTTATGTTTATACTTTAAAAAATTACTGTAACTAAAAATGTTTTAGCCCACTACTTTTTGCAGTTTCAGTTTATTGATATTTAAATATGAATGTATTGTTTTTATTATTTTATTTTAAAGTTACTTACATTGCTGAACTAAATGCTTATTTTATCCATCTGTTTTGTATTGTTACTTAAAAAGCATTCTTTTAAATGTAAGTGTAATTACTGCTGAAAGTGATTAAAACATAACACTTGTGTTTTTTATCACTTTAAGCTAAGCAGTAATTGCACTTTAATTTAAAGTTAACAAGTGATTTTATTATATTATTTGAAACATTGTTTTATTTAGACAAAAAGAACTTTATCAGAAAAATTCATAACAAGCCAAAGTGATGCTTCTGATAATCATGACTGGAGGCAGAATATATTTGAAGTCATATCTAGGGTAAATTTTATAAGATACATTTTTTTTTATTATTATTCTTTCATATCTTCATTTATTTACTGGATAGCTAGAAAAAGTTCTGTATTTTACTTATAAAATAAATCCTTTTCAAAATTACTGTTTTAAAAGGGTCTGGGTACCTAATGGCAGTTTAAAAACATGAAAATGTTGCTGTTGTTTATATCCATATTGCACATCTCTTACTAATTATATCTTTATAATGTGGCTTTATGAGAGATGAGTAAGTCATATCAGGAATATCATATCAAGCAGTGGTTTGGAAAAATAAATCATTTGTATATAAGGACACAACTCATGTTGTCCAGTGATAATAAAAATGATTTTGTTGTACTGCTGTGAATGTGTTGATTATACTTTTAAAAGAAAAAGAAAAGTAAAAGTTACACAATCTGATTACACGTGTGAGCATATGTATCTCCTTTATTACATACAAGCAGATTTTAATGTAATAGATTCTCTAATCATAATTTTCATATTTTCAAATTGATAAAGTGCTTGTACTATAGTTCTTTCCTTTTTCTTTCTTTTTCAGATTTATTTTCTTACTAATTCCATGTAAATTTTATTAGGATCTAAAAATGGTGTGTTTATTTTCATGCCTGCTACTTGCAACCCCATCTCTTAATTTTTATTAAAAATACATTTATTGGTACAAAATATGTAGATGTTACTGTCACTGGTAATATTTTTCCTTATGAAAATGATTATTATATCATACATAGTTTTTTACTGGGACTATCAAAATTTTGAATATTCTCAACTTGTTACAAAATTTGAACATGTTATTTAGGTAGAGCACAATAATTTTCCTTTTAAAAATAGCTCTTTATACATTGAACATATTAAAAAAAATTATATATTTTCATTTAGGTGATTATTATAAGGTTTTCTTTTTTCTTTATGAAGAAAAAGTAAGTTCTTTTGAAACATTTTGTACTTTTTAAGAGAGGGTTTTCCCTTTGAATTGTGTTGTATTACACTAGTATTCATAATTTTTAAAAAAAAAAATCTGTATGATGGTACCAAAAAAATAAAAAAATAAATTAAAACAATCATTACTTAAAATATAAAATGTTAATGAATGTTGATACAATTCAATTTTCTTTTCTAGGTACTTTGTATATTGGCAAATATTTGCCTTAGCCCTGAAGCTGGCTCTTTCTTGGCCCAAGATAAGGATACAATTATGCATTTATTAAATATTATATGTAAGATTTGGTGATTTTTTCCTATATGATATTTAATTATTAATGTGTAATAAAAGCTTTTTCAATAATCAACTGCTTACTTTCCAATAATAAAATTTAAAATACTGATATGTTTTTCATCTGCTTATCTATGAAAGTGGTATGTCATTAACAGTCTGTAAGCAGATTATTATATTGTTGTCATTTTGTTTCCTTCCCATTAAAAAGAAGAAAAGAAAGCCAAGTTTTAGCTATGCCTTATGAAAAGTACATTAATTTTGTAGAAAACTAATTTAAAATTTAAAAAAAAAAAAAAATCTGAATGAGAATAATATATAATTAATAAGGGTAATGAGGAATTAATTTTATATCATAATTGTAAATTAAAATAATATGTTTTTTATCTAATGATAGTTCTAAAAGATGCTTTACTTTGAGATTTATTTTTTTTTTTTTATGAAAAAAAATCAGTCATTTTCCAATGTGTGAAAATCAGATCTACATGATCTAGATCAGGAGTTGTCAACCTTTTTAAACAAAACTTCTTTCATCCCCAGAAAAAACACTCACAAGTCGTAACTGTTTGAGACTTTATATAATATGGAAATAGACAATCTATTTGAAGGTAATGTTTATTCTGTAAGTAATAATTTAAAAAAAAAATAGATTTGGTATTTTCTTATTATCACATCCCCACAAGATATTAAAGAAAATCATCTGGCAGCTCTAGTTGGATTCAACTGATTGAACTTAATTTCTTTATGGACTGTAAGCTGGATTTGATAAACACAAAAAAATTCGTCGTTCTGCTTGGTAAAAGGTATTTAATCTGTACTAAAATTGAATGAATCACATTGCTTTGCCCGACACATTTCAGGCGAATAATTCACAACAACACGTCGAGTCTTACATGCTCAACTGAGAACAAAAAAGGAAAAGAAAAATTTATTATCCCTACGCAGAGGGAAAAATAGTGTACCGGTTTATATCTTCCCTGCGCAGAGGGAAAAGGGTTAGAAACATTTATTTTTCTTTCGCTTTAAAATGAAATGGAATTTTAAGAACTAAACATTCTCCCGGCCTTGAAAGCCGAAAGGGTTTCAACAGTTATTCTAAAGGTAATTTACACAATTTAGTAATCGGCCTTTGTAATTCACTGCTTTCAGTTTTCACAGTTACTACGCGAACCTTTTGATCAGGTCCAGGATGAGTTTTAACTACTCTAGGTAATTTCCACTGTAAAGGGGAAAGGCCCTCATTCTTTATTATTACCAAATCACCTATTTTTATATTAGGCTCTTCCTTTAGCCATTTCCCTCTCTGTTGTAAATTAGAGAGGTACTCGTTGCTCCATCGCTTCCACAAGTGCTGAAGCATTCGTTGTACTAATTGCCATCTGGCCAATTTTGACTCAGGTACCTCTGAAATATCACCTTCAGGTATTGAAGTAAGAGGAGCCCCAATTAAAAAATGGCCAGGCGTTAAGGCCGTTAAATCATTAGGATCAGAACTTAAAGGACAAAGGGGTTTAGAATTTAAACATGCTTCGATTTGAGCTAAAAGAGTTGAAAGTTCTTCGAAGGTTAAAACTGAATTGCCAATGGTTCTTTTTAAATGAAATTTCATAGATTTAACACCGGCCTCCCAAAGTCCTCCAAAGTGAGGAGCTGAGGGAGGATTGAAATGCCAAATAATTTCTTCAGAACTTAAGTATTTTGCCACTTCTTCATTATGCTGAGAAGAAGTTACAAGTTTGTACATTTCTTTCAACTCCTTGCTCGCACCAACGAAATTTTTTGCACAATCACTTACAATTTTTCTTGGCTTACCTCGTCTGGCTACAAATCTTTTGAGACAAGCCAAGAAGGCTTGAGTTGATAACTCAGAAACAAATTCGATGTGTATTGCACGAGTAGAAAAACATATAAATAATGAAATGTAACACTTAAATGATTTAGCACCTCTACCTTTTCTAAGTTTACATAGTATAGGTCCAGCATAGTCAACTCTTGTAAAAAGAAAAGCACGTGAAGGTTTCACTCTAGTAAATCAGCCATGATCTGTTTAGACATGGAAGCAGAAGCACGAGCACAAGTAACACAGCTTCTGACGATTTTTCTTACAACACTTCTTCCACTTAAAATCCAATATCTCTGTCTTAAAACACACAATAATAATTGGGGGGCAGCATGAAAGTGGGACAAGTGAAAATATCGGATAATTAAAGCAGTTACTGGATGACTTTTGGGTAATAAGATTGGGTGCATTTGATCTTGAGTCAGATTTGAATGACGAAGACGTCCTCCCACCCTGAGTATTCCTTCCTTATCAAGGAATGGAGATAGGTTCAAAAGTTTACTGTTGCGAGGTAAACACTTATTTGAAGTTAAACACTGAATTTCTGCACTAAAAGATGATATTTGAACTTGTTTAATTATGAACCTTGAAGCACACTGAATTTCTGAATTTATAAGATTACCGAAGTTTCTTTGAGAAACAGGTAAACGAGAATTCGCAAGAAATCTCAAACACCAAGCAATTACACGTTTTAATTTGGTAAATGACGATATCTGTGAAAAAATAGGCATTTCTTCATTTAACTGAGCAGTAGCACAAAAATAATTTTTTCTTTGCTCTCGTAAAGCTTCATCACACAAACCACTAAATGAGTGTGATTCTGGATTGGTGAAAGATGAATCACTTTCTGACGGAGATGATGCATCAGTTATGTTAAACTCCGATATTCCATTTAAAGGCTGACTTAACCAGTCAGGTCCATGAAGCCACAAGTCATTAGTCACAAGTTGAGAAGGTAGTAACCCCCTTGTACCAAGATCAGCTGGATTGGAAGTTCCAGGAACATGATACCATTTCACTGAGGGAATAGTTGTTTGTATCTTAGAAACTCTATTGGCGACAAATGGTTGCCAGCGATAAGGTTCAGTTGACAGCCACGCTAGTGTTATGGTGGAATCTGTCCAAGCCATAGTGCTTTGGATTGGTAAGTGGATGTCCCTTAAAACCACTTCTAAAACATTAGCCAGTAATAATGCTGAACACAATTCTAAGCGCGGTAAAGATTGGGTCTTTAAGGGAGCAACTCTTGTCTTGGAGGTAAGTAAGGAGACACAAATGTCAGAATTTGACAAAATACAACGCACATAAACTGCAGCACAATATGCCTTTTCAGAGGCATCGCAGAATGCGTGCAACTCTATCTGAACACATGAGGGATTTAGCACACATCTTGGTATCTTCATTTGTTTAATAAGGTGCAGCTCTTTTCTAAATGAGATCCACATTTTATTGAGATCTTTAGGAATTGGTTCATCCCACGTAAGCCTATGCTTCCACAATTCTTGAAGTAATATTTTCAGAAATACTACACATGGCGAAATTAAGCCCAAGGGATCAAACATACGAGAAACTTCAGATAATATTTCTCTTTTGCTATTATCTACTTTCTCTTCCATCGGCAGTACCGAGAAACTAAAACTGTCTGTTTTTGGATTCCAGTTGATACCGAGGACCTTCACTTCACTTTCAGAATCAATGGGTATCATCTGCTTCTCTTCAGACGATTCTTCAACAATTGTAGAAACATTAGACTTCCACTTTCTCAGATTAAATCCCCCATGGTTCATCATTTTCTTTAGTTGATTAACAAGCTCAACTGCTTGTTCCTCCGATGCAGCGCCAGATAAAAGATCATCTACGTAAAAGTCATTCAAAGCAGCATGAGAGGCTAAAGGATAATTATCCTTTTCGTCTAATGCTAGTTGTTGCATTGCTCTAGTAGAAAGAAATGGGGCGCAAGCTGTCCCATAAGTCACGGTGAGCAGTCGAAATTCAAGTACTGTGTTTCAGGAGTATTTCGCCAAAGAATTCGTTGCCAATTGATATCATCACGATGTACCTTAACTTGACGAAACATTTTTTCTACATCGGCACATACGGCCACTAAAAAAGTTCTAAAACGAAGTAGAATAGGGTATAAATCTTGTTGTACGCGTGGACCTATCATCAGTAAATCGTTAAGTGAAAATCCGGTGGATGACTTAGATGAAGCATCGAACACTACACGTAGTTTTGTAGTGCTACTAGATTCTCTTAAGACAGCATGATGCGGGAGGTAATATGCCTCTTTTATAGCATACTCTGATTGAGGAACAAGTTCCATATGTCCTAGCTCCTGATATTCTTCCATAAATTGTCTGTACTGTTCATATTTCACAGGGTTAGAAGTTAATGAACGTTCCAAAGATTTTAATCTAAGTAAGGCTGACGGTCTAGAATCACCTAATTGTGATGGCGAAGAATGGAAAGGCAATTTCACAATATACCTTCCAGTTTCATCTCTGGAATGATTTGATACGAAATGTTCCTCACATGCCTTTTCGGCAGTTGTTTGCAAATCGGCGGTCGGAACGGAGTCCAGTTCCCAGAACTTATTTATTAGTTGCTCGTTGACTAAATTAATATTGTTCACATGAATTGTAGGCGATTCTTCAGGTGCAGGAACATTACCTGCAATGATCCAACCGAGGTCTGAACGAATAGCAAAAGGCTTTCCTTCACCCGATGATAGTATTTGACCCTTTAACATAGGTAATGCAATATTAACAACAAGCAGAATGTCAATTGTAGAACCTTTATAAAATGTTGGGTCCGCTAACTTTAAATCACCAAAGGGTTCAGACCAGGCAGAATCCAAACTAACATGAGGAAGTTGACCAATAATTTTTTGTACTGCATAAACAGATGTAGAAAAATAAGAATTGGATGGGAAATGGGGAGAAAAACTAATTCGTGAAACACCATTGGTATAGGTATCCAAAGCACCTAAACAAGAAATTAACACATTTGCTCTCTTTTTTGGTAGACCAAGCCTTCTAAGACAATCATTTGTGATTAAACAGGCTTGACTGCCTGGATCAAGAAGAGCTCGACACAATTGAACTCCTCCTTTAGAATCATTCACCTTTATGATTGCTGTACAGAGTAGCACTTGGGCATCTGAGCCAAAATTAGAACAACATGAAGTAATACTAGAGTTTTTCACAACTTCACTAACTGAATTAGAATCACTATTGGAACCGATAGAAGCAGCAGGTTGAAACACCTTAGCTGTTGCAGATAAACTACTAGCATTTGATGAATTTGTCACTGATTGATCACAATCAAATCTTGGCTCAAAATTATTCTCAAAATGTAATAAAGTATGATGAGATTGTTTACATTTGTGACACCTAGCCGTACTTTTACAATTTGATTTACGATGAAATGGAGTTAAACAATTAAAACAAACATTATTAGACCTCACAAAATTCACTCGTTTATTTACGGATAACTTTAAGAACGAATCACATTTATTTAATGAATGAGAACCCTTACAAAAAATACACTGAGTTTGAAATCCTGAAGCTAACAATGTCACACTTTTAGAAACATTCTTTTTTACTGCCTGATTACCTGAAACAATTGATCTGGCATGATTAGAAAGAAATTCCAGCAGATCGTTTAAATTTGGAAGTTCATCGCCCTTTAACGATCTCTCCCACCAACTTCTAGTAATTGGATCCAACTTAAATTGCACGATAAACATAAGCATGGTGGCTGCTGCGTCCTCGATTTTTAAATCTAAAGTTTCTAACAATCTAACGTACTCTTTAGTCGAATCAACTAAATTTAAAATGTGAGCATGCGATTCGTTATTTAATTGAGGCATGTTTAAGAGTTTCTTCATCAAAGAACACAAAATTTCGCGTTTATGAAAATACCTTTGTGTCAAAAGGTCCCAAGCTATTTTGAAATTTTCATCAGTGATCGAAAGTGAATGCACTATTTTTTGTGCATCATTCCTTAAAACTCCCTTAAGATATTGTAGCTTCTGAGCCCCTGATAGTTTTTGATTATCTATAACAGCAGCTTTAAACAAATCGGAAAATGTCAACCATTCATCTACAATTCCCGAAAAAATTGGAAGTGATAACGTAGGTAATTTAATCTCATTAGAATTAGAATTAGAATTAGAATTGACATTGTTTATCTCATTCCTTTTATCACAACTCTTTAAATTGATTCTATCAATAGTAGCCAACATTTCATCTAAAGTTTCAAAAAGTTCTTCCCTTTCATTACTAAATTTCTCAATCTCATCATCCTTACATAACCCAAAAATATTACTGAAAATAGTTTTTAATTCCTCTCCTATATCACTAAATCTGTTTCGAATTACGTTTAATTTAGCTGAATCTAAACTATCCAATTCTTCCGTAGTTTTATTCTTTAATTGGGTAAGAGCCGATTTTGCAACCTTTTTTTTATTTAAAAATGCTTTGATATCCATAATGAATTACAATAAACAAAATACAGAAATACAATCTCAAACACAGAAATGAAAAATCAAAAATATTCCTTAAAACTGAACTAATGAATGAATAACAAACACAATATGAAACGAATAATACGAATTCGGATAAACAACAACATGAAATAAAGAATAAAACGAGTCAAAACCACTCACTTATTGTTTGAAATATCCAAGAGAAGAAAAAATTAATTCCTCATTATCACATGAAGTGACATTGCGCAATAATAGAACACTTACAAGCAGAAAAACGAAAGTGAAGTACCTTATAAATTCACACCTCTGGCTCGACGGACCATATGTTGGATTCAACTGATTGAACTTAATTTCTTTATGGACTGTAAGCTGGATTTGATAAACACAAAAAAATTCGTCGTTCTACTTGGTAAAAGGTATTTAATCTGTACTAAAATTGAATGAATCACATTGCTTTGCCCGACACATTTCAGGCGAATAATTCACAACAACACGTCGAGTCTTACATGCTCAACTGAGAACAAAAAAGGAAAAGAAAAATTTATTATCCCTACGCAGAGGGAAAAATAGTGTACCGGTTTATATCTTCCCTGCGCAGAGGGAAAAGGGTTAGAAACATTTATTTTTCTTTCGCTTTAAAATGAAATGGAATTTTAAGAACTAAACACATATATATTGAATATTTATATGTAATCAAAGTATGAATACATGTAATTCATTTATTTTAATTTATTTGTATTATTGTTGCATGCCTATCTTTTTTTTCTTAGAAAATATTAACAGTCTTCATTATCTACAACTGAGGAAGATATTATATAATTCTTCAAAAAAAAAAAAAAATCACATAACTAAATTATGTATGTAAACTGTATGTGACCTTTTTACATGAACAAAACATTAGTGATATTTTTGTCACAATTTAAATAATGGGACCTATAATAATTATAAGAAAGTATCTATTTTTTTTAGTACATTATTAATTTATGTTACTTTTATTTACTTTACATATTGCAGCTGCTTATTTGAAGCAAGATGTTCTGAGAGATACAAGTTTGCCTGTGTATTCTTTTCTTGTTGTAATTGGAAATATTTCTTATTATTTACCTGCTCATTCAGACAGTAGCCTCAAAATAGCTAAACGTGAGTTTCTGTGTTAAATGCTCCTGTTTCATTATTGTAATTTAAGATTTGTTGGTTGTTTTTATGGTGCTAAGATTATTTTATCTGCACAAGGGCTAACTGGACTGAAAGCACCTGCTTAAAGTATATTTTGAGCCACTGTGAAAATCCAAACCCAAACCAAGATAGATTTTTTTTTTTCATTTTTAAAAATACTCTTCTCTGTCTTTTAACAATTTAAAACTGTACTACAATAAAATTTTGCCATGTTTTATTATTTTATTATGGTTGATAAATATACATTTACAGTAAAAACTTTTATTGTTGGAGTACAGCTAAGGCTTCCCTTCAAAAATACACTTTTGTCAACATGATAGCTACCAAAATATTACTCACATTGACACCCAAATTGGACTGGAAGTTGATAGTGTCAAGATCTCACTGGGAATTAAAAAAAGAAAAATAGTCAACCCAAGCACCCTAAATGTCAGCCCAAAATTCCCATAGAAATTCATACAATATATTATTTTCTATATATTTTCCCGTTCTATTCAAATAAATGTTTTAATTGCTCATGTTTATGTTATATCAATACAATAATTATGTTTCATCAGAACATGATTTAATTTAGTAAAAAAAAATTTTTATTATCTAAAAAGAAAATGTCTACAATCCTTACAAATGTACAACTTTTGTTAATGTTTAATTTGCTGATTTTTAATGTTTTTTACTGTGTTTATTGGGGTACTAAAATAAAGGCTTCAGATTTTTAAAAAATATTTTAGTTGCCAATTTTCTTTTACATGAAAACTTATAGAATTATAGCAGAAAAAAATAACTTATTATTACTAAAATAAAATATATTTACATGCTAAAATGGCTTACAGTACATATAAAAAGTCTTTAAAACAGTGTATATAAAACAGTACATATAAAAAAGTACAGTACATATCAAAAGTCTCAATCTCGATCTTAGTCCAGATGAAATAAAAAGACAGTAAAAATTATGTATTTAAGATGTAATCATTTGCAGCTTTGTGAATAAAAATGCAATGACATAATTTTTCAAGCAGGTGTATTTTACTCTCCTGAAATTAGAGCCCCATAACTTTTAATCTTAAAACAGGTGAAATAAAGTTTAAATCATATTAGTACATGAGTTTATTTTTTTTATCGAACTCAGCCAATGGTGCTATTCAATTCTTAGTTTTAACATCAGTCAAAATCTTTCTTTTCAAGTTTATTGTAAATGTAGTCTGAATCTGTTTATTATATAATTCCGATTACAAGAAATAAATAGCTACTTATTGCAAGTGTCTGGAGGAAGGCAATTCTGAAAATTTTCAATACATATTCACTGATCACAACCTCTCCCACAAACCCCCAAATTACCCTCTGTTCACATGTTGATATATTTGTTTATTCTTTATATATATATATAAGGGACATTCAAATGAAACGCGGTCACTACTATAAACATTCAAATGAAATCCGGTCACTACTGTAAAGTAACAATTTTATTAACACACACAAATGTAGTTATACACAGTACACAAACTCAAAAATAGTCGGCAAAACTGTTGGCACATTTATCCCATTGCGACACTAGCCGGTCGACTCCATCTTTGAAGAAGCTAGTAGGCTGCTGTCGGATCCAGGCTTGTACCCAGTCACGCACTTTGTTGTCCGTTCTGAATCGATGTCCGCGAATAGCTTGTTTTAGAGGTCCAAAAACATGAAAGTCACACGGTAAAGGTCTGGTCGCTGGATGTATCCCACCCAAACTGCTGCAATGTCGTCTTCACTGCATTGGCCATGTGTGGGCAGGCATTATCATGCAGGAGAATACAGTGTTGAATTCAGACACTTTTATTCTGCGGTTTTATTCCACAGTTATTCTGTGATTGGCCAAGACTAAATCATTCACTTCCGCAATCATTTCCGGTGTGATGACATGATGAGCCTGTCCAGGACGAGCATCGTCTTCCAGTAACTCATGCCCGTCAAGGAATCTTTTGCGCCATTCCACAACAGTTGAACGACTCAGACTATACTCACCGTACACAGCTTTCATCCGTCGATGCAGTTCACAGCCTCCAACTCCCTCCACTGCTAAAAATCGAATCACTCATCGTTGTTCCTGCTTACTTGCCTGCATGTTCAGTAGTGGACGATAACTTGTTTGATTACCTTCTCTTCGGTGTGCAACCACACTGTCGCCTATGCAACATGAAACGTTGCGCATGCGTCAGTCTCTCTACCAATAGATGGTGCCGCCATACATGCAGTTACGTGGCGCCCCCTTATATCTAATGCAAAGTTACACACACTCACTGGGTTTCAGTTGAATGCCCCTCATATATTAGGATGGCGTGAAAAAAATAAAGTTTATAATTTTGAAATACAATAGTGATTAAAATTTGCCTTTTCACTTACTATTTAACAGAAAAAAATTGCAGGTCAATCGATTAATGTCTTGAGCCCTCTACCAGGGCCTGAAATTACGAAAATTGTCAGCAAATTGTGACGTGTCATCTAAAAATAAAGTTCATAATTTCGAAATACAATAGTCATAGAAATTTGCTCTTTTACTCCTTATTTAACGTAAAAAAATTTCAAGTCAATCAATTAATGTCTTAAGCCCTCTACCAGATCCTGAAATTACAACTAGGGTATGTAATTTCCTTGACTATTGTATTTTGAAAATGTGAAATTTATTTTTACATGATGCGTCACAATTGTCATAATTTTTATTTCAAAATATTGTCCCTTTATTTAATGCAGCTCAATGCTCTGAGATATTCACCTGGTGGATTCTCATTGTTACCTCTTATATTGTCAAATGCTGTTTTGAAATCAAAATGCAAAATATCACCTAAATCACTATCAAAAGACATTTAATTGGTGATCAGCAACTTTCATTATTGTTATACTTTTGCTTTCATTTAAGTATGTCCCTTAATTTGACTGAAATTCTATAACATCTGGTAAGTTAAAGCAAAATATAAGAAATAATTAAAAATTCTCTTATTACCTTAACTCAACAAAGTTTGTTTTTTTTTCCTGAGGGGGAGGGGGAGGAGCTTTGTTAAAGTATTAATGAATGCACATAGTTTTATGAGATGTCCCAGAAGCAGCAAATTTCATAGCAAAGTGCGACAGACATACTTACATTTGTACATACATTTATTTATATACATTTGTACATTTGACATACGTACTGTTGGCATTTAATGCCAATCATTTGCAAGGACTGGTTTAACACTGGCAACAGATTGGTCAAGCATCCAAACCCCCAAAATAATTGAACTGAATAAAATTTAAATTATAATGTATATTTTTAAAATTCAATTTTTAATATCAACAATTTTTGTATAACCCAAATTACTAAAGTTACATAATTTGTAGCTCATCCACATTTTCTGCCTGTATTTTTCTCTGCATATAAATGTAAATACAAGCTGTAATTCATTTAGAAACACCATTATTCAGTTTAAACTTTTATTAATATCTATTTCACATTTAACTTTGCCATCATAAAAATATTGTTTTAAAATTAATAAAAATATTATTATAAAATTATTTTTTAAATATATATCATATTTAATGATATGAGAAAAGAAGCTGCACACTTTTTTGAAAGTGTGAGAAGTGAGGGCAGAGATGTAACATGTGCTTATGACATCTCAGGTAGATTTTTTTTATACTCATTTCTACATCTTTTCATTTGGCAAAATTATTTTCAGAAATAACTATGAAATGATGCAAATATTAATAACAGTCAAAGTATTGCATTATTTTATTTTTAATTATTTATTGACTAAAATGCACCATCATTCCTAAAATGCATGTACCTGGAAGCAGACCAACTTATTTGGACCTGTCTTCATAGATTGCTAGATCAAAGCAACCAATGAATTATTTTGGCCTGGACCCCCTTTTCTGTATGACAGTCCCTGCACATTTTTGAGACCTAAAGCCAACCAAGAAAAAGGAAAGAAGCTAGAAATTTGTCTCAGTAAATCAGTCCATATTCAATTTAATAATAATTTACTCACTTATTGGATAAATGAATTAATAAACCAGAAAAGAAAAAAATCAATAAGAATCTCTCAAAAGTTGTGATATTGGAACAACTCCATATTATGAACACCTGAGAATGTCAGATTAGCATCATTTTCAACTTTAAAAAATAAAACACATCTTATTTCAGATTCTACAATTCTAGTTCTCAGTAATATCCTATAGATAAAGATATACTAATCAGTTAAGCTCAATTTTATACTTTATAACAGGAAATAAAATTTTACGTACCTTCATAAGGTTTTAAAACACAGAAAATTGTTTTCTTCCTCATGCATCAGCATTTTTTCTCATATAAAGTGAATAATATTTAACTTGCCAAGTATGGGATATGCTGTTCTGCTGCAATTCATGCCGCTTCATGACTTTTATGACGTCACAGGGACTGGATCATCCTTGCACAGCGAGATGAAGCACAAATAACAAAATACATGGTTTTGGGATGGACACAACTAAAAAGTTTACAAATATACAACAAGTTTTTTTTTTTTTAATCTCTTAAATTTACTAATGACGATCTACAAGCAATCCCATGCGTTGGTTGCTAGATAGCAGATTAAACAAATTATATATATTTGTTTAAATTTTTTTAATATCAATTTACCAGCATCTGATAATACTTAAAAAGAAACAGCTGTCTCATACGCACTGGGGTTGGCGCAATTTTTGTTTTGCACCATTTTGGTGAGAAAAACCCTGCTTTTGGGTACCTGTTAGGTCTAACTTGCTTAACAGCATGTTAGTTTTATTTTATTATGAAACAGTTTATTTTATTATAAAAAACACACAATATTTTATTATAAAGACACACAAATTATTTGATTATAAAACATGCACAATGCTTAATTTATTGTAAAATACATAATATTTACTTTCATATAAAACACACGCAAACTGCTCTAACGGGTTGCCATACAAAACAAAATCTCGCCAATGTTGCCGGGTTATATTTTTATATTGTAGTTTCATATTTTTATATTATTATCATATATATTTTTTATTACCCATATTTTTTTTTTACAAAATTTAGGCTGTTAAAGACTAATTTGTTTATTTAATCATTTACAGTAGGATTTCCCAAAGAACGATATGCAATATACTAAAACTATCCCTAAAAAATTAGCAATGCAAGTTCCATCAAAATTCATTCAGCAGAATCTTTTAATAAGGCTAATGTTTCATAATTGGTCTCAATTGATTATAGAAATTCTCCCCTAATTCTATAACTAAGCAACATAAAACGATATGTTATACACTAAAACCTTCCCTCAAAATTTAGCTAACAGTGTAAGTCGCATCTAAAATCTATTCAATCGAATTCAAGTTATAAGCGGCCAGATCGAAATTCCCCTTTGCATTATATATATAGTATACAATAGATAGATAAATGTATCTTTCATAATCAGCTTCCCCTGATGATAGAACTTTCACAAATTACCAAACTAACAGTGAAATCCTATAAAAAATCTGTTCGGTAGAACTTGAGTTTTAACCAATCAGAATGAAATATGAATTTGCGCTTTATAAATATAGTAGATGATGATGACAAGATTTCTTAGTACTTTTCCGTTATACGGACACCATTGTCGTCAAGCATACATATACATAAATTTAATATACATTTACATACATACATACATTTACATACATTATGCATTAGCATACATTTTGGCATGGTGTCCGTTTTAACGGAAAAGTACCGATTTCTGTAATTGGATTAGTTGTAAAGCTTTCGTTTCAGAAAAAACAACGTAGAAAACAACTTTGCTACAAACAATTCCTTAATTTAATAGTAATATAATATAAATATGATAATAAAGAAAAGCTTTAGAAACTTACATTGCTTTACAGGAAGCAATACAATTTTCAAAGCTTTATTGCATCGATAAGACGTATTTGTAAATGTAAACACACATTTCACTACGCATAAGCCTATTCAAAATTTGGTCTCTATTCTCTCAGAGTTGATCCAATAATCTTGACGTCATTATCCTGACGTGGCCGTGTATAACGTAGGTCACGCTATAGCACGAGTCAGAAATTATAGTAGCCTTATTATTCTGTTAAAATATAAAAGTGAATTATGATATCACGAGTGCATGATTTCTATTTAATTCTCGACAAATAGCATATTTTTGTCCACCTCAGTGAGGCATATCAATTTCATTATATTAGGTACTTTTCCGTTATACCAACATCATGTCAAAATGTATGCTAATGCGCCATTTATTTCAATCCTGCATGTGCAAATAATTTTTATTTCAAACCCTGCCAAGCACTGTAACTCGTTATTTAGCTTTTTAGCTTATTTATTTTACTGAAAAGGGAAAAAATTTACTTTTCAATCAGATTCTTGACCATCCTACTCATAAGTAGTGGGGAAAATGGCTTCTCCCAAACAATGGAAAATTTGATGAGTTTGGTAGAACAAATAGCTTCATCTATTGGTGACATCTAAAATAATTTTATGCTAATACTTTTTCATATTTTGTTAATGGCCCATTCATTACCACTCTTCCCTATTTGGGAAGCAACATCTAATTGATGTTGACAAGCTCTTCTGAAACATACCATTTGCCATCAATTTAAATGACTTTCTATTTAAAAATGTCAGTATGATTAATC
The DNA here is from genome assembly GCA_963931845.1 of Maratus michaelseni. Classification (NCBI taxonomy): domain Eukaryota; kingdom Metazoa; phylum Arthropoda; class Arachnida; order Araneae; family Salticidae; genus Maratus; species Maratus michaelseni. Next base: position 173,274,295 of record OZ007596.1, on the reverse strand, counting down.
TCTTTATTTAAATTGATCTTCTGGCAACCATAGAAATAAAAAATATTCAATCATTGATCTAATAATGAACATGTTGATTGTGCCTGATATCAGATATTGGAATTTAATTTTCAGTTTTTAAATAAAATAATCAGCATAACATAAGATAAGAGTATTTTTTAATCATATTTATTTCTTAGCATTAATTTTTAGATTTTTAGTTAATTTCCTATTTTTTCTTCTTTTTTTAAAAATCTTTTATCAGTATAACCATTCAAAAATGGAATTATATTTTCGAGTTTAAATTTCTAATGAAAATGTATTTTGAAATTTCTATAGGGGTCATTCCACTTCTGGATGATAAATTTTCTTTGGATGTTAGACGAGAATCTGCAACTATTGTTCAGAACCTGACACGTTTTCCTGAAGTCAGAAAATATATTGAAGATTATTCATGTATGTTTCAATAGGTTATTTACAAGACATTTCAAGACTTTTTTTTTTAACAGTTCTTGATGCCAACTTAATTCTTTTCACTGTTACAGTGTTACCTGCATTTATTAAACTGTTAAGTGAAGATGATAAAGAATTTAACAATGCTGCCTATGGGATAATGCTGAATCTTCTACTGGATAAAAATAATCATCCTGTTTTTTATAAGGAGCAAGGTATTGCTAGGTAATTTATTTTTCCTAATACTAACGCTACAAGTAATTATTCTTTAAAATGTATAATTAACTTCAAATACTCTTTTTGTAATTTTTATGTTAACCGGATGCATGGAATAAATCACCAAATATTGCTCCTATACCAAATTCATATTGCATTCATTTCATTTAAAATACATGCATTTAAATTAATTTAAACATTTTCATTCATTTCATTTTTAATACTAAAAAAAAAGAAAGAAGAAACAATACCATAAACCAAAACATTTTGTTTCAATATCAAAGAATCTTTTCTAATTTACACACATGAAATATAAAAGCTGCTATTGGTGATTTAAAAAAAATGCTATTAGTGAGATTTGCACCAGGCTAATATAAAATACCCTCTTTTTTAAAATATAATAATTTGAATTTGGAATTCCCAGTGTCAAAGGACATTATTTATTTTGCCATCATGATAGACTTTATATTTCCAAATATTATATATATTATTTGAATAGAATCTGCTGTAGATAACATCAAAGAATTGTTTCTAATTTACACACACAAAATATAAAAGCTGCTATAGGTGATTTTAAAAAAAACATTTTATCAAAGAATTATTTCTAATTTACATTCATGAAATATAAAAGCTACTATAGGTGATTTTTTTTTTTTTTTTATGTTATTGGTGAGATTTGCACCTGGCTAATATAAAAGTAACCTCTTTTTAATACTTTTTCCAATATAGTTGAAAGTTGTTTAATAATTCGGTTTGTCTGTCTGTCCGTGCTCTGACTCACTTAAATATATTTGGATTGCCACACAATTAATATATGTTATTGAGGTTCACTATGGCATATTCAGCATTGAAAATGAAGTGTGTAGCATTTATTGTTCATTTACTGGGACACTCAAAAGAATTCTGTCACATTGCCGTCTATGGAGAAAAATCGTTTGTGGTGTATTTTAATGATTTTACACTATTTCAAATTTATTGAAATTGATATATATCACTGAGCTGCACTACAAGAAGCGGTACTTCTCGGTTAGCCGGGCGCCACTGATATGTATATATCTATATATACATATATATGTATGCATACACACATATATGTATGTGTATATATATATATATATATATATATATATATATATATATATATATATATATATATATATATATATATATATATATGCATATATAAATGTGTGTATGTATAGATATATGTATGTATACATAGATATATAAATTTCACTGGCGCCCGGCTAACCGAAAAGTACCCAAGAAGCTTACTATAGAATATGGTGTGCATAGCATTCATTTACAGGGACATACAAAATAATTCAGTTACAGTGCTGTCTATTAACAATTATTGCTGGAAGTGTGTTTTAAGTTGTGGTATGCATTTTTAAATTAAACTAATTTTTTGTCTACTACTTGGTGTGCATAAGTTCTATAGATGATATACAAGGTTTCACAAAAGAATTTGTATAGTTTTCCCAACTAAAGATGGTAGTTGCTGACATTGGGTTTTGAAATGTGTTATGAGTTTTCCAAATTGCTTACTTAGATATCATATTTCACCCTATGAAACGGTGAAGTTTTGTTAAAGTATTCTAGAAGTATTGGAAATGGTTTCACAATCTAAGCTTGAAGTGTTATTTTTCTTTCTTGTTTAAAATATAATTTGAACTTTGAATTCCCAGTGTCACAGTACATTATTTATTTTGGCATAATGATAGACTTTGTATATTTCCAAATATTATATATATTATTTGAACAGAAGATGCTGTAGGTAACCTCAAATAATTGTTTCTAATTTACACTTACATAGTGACACTTTACATATGTTGGAAAGATTTACATATCTTTCCAACATAGTTGAAAAGTGTTTATCAATTTGGTTTGTCTGTTTTGAACTTGGAATTCCCAGTGACACAGGACATTATTTACTTTGCTGTCATGATAGACTTTTTATATTTTCCAATCTATACTAATATTATAAAGTAGTAAAGATTGTTTTTTTGTTTGTTTGTTTGTTTGTTTGTTTGTTTATAGGGGTAATCTCTGAAACTACTGAAGCGATTTCAAAAGTGATGGTGACAATCCCTGCTCCAACACAGGCTATATTTCATGTCGGTGCCACTACCCCCAGAGGGCTGCAGGAGCGAAAAACGTTCTAAAATTTTGATTTTTTTTAATACTGAAGGAGCTAGAAACATGAAATTTGGTATGGTAGTTACTTATAAGATGTAAATGCTCTCTGAGAACAAATTCTAAAAAAGTTTGAAATTTAAAAGGGTGAGATGAGCGAAAAGCATTCTAAAAACATTCTAAATTACAATTTCTATGGAATCTCTGAAACTACAGAACGATTTTCAAAAGTGATGGTTGCAAATGGATGGTGACAGTCCCTGCTCCAACATAGACTATATTTTATGTCGGTGCCACTACTCCCAGAGGGGTGCAGGAGCAAAAAAGTTCTAAAATTTTGATTTTTTTTATACTGAAGGAGCTAGAAACATGAAATTTGGCATGGTAGTTACTTATAAGATGTAAATGCTCTCTAAGAACAAATTCTAAAAAAGTTCAAAATTTAAAAGGATGAGATGAGCGAAAAGCGTTCTGAAAACATTCTAAATTACAATTTCTATGGAATCTCTGGAACTACAGAACCATTTACAAAAGTGATGGTGGCAAATTGATGGTAAAAGTCCCTTCCGTAACATAGACTATGTTTTATAGCGGTGCCACTACCACAGGGGGGACGGGTGCAAGAGCGAAAAAGTTCTAAAATTTCAATTTTTTTTATACTGAAGGAGCTAGAAACATGAAATTTGGCATGGTAGTTACTTATAAGATGTAAATGCTCTCTAAGAACAAATTCTAAAAAAAATTGAAATTTAAAAGGGTGAGATGAGCGAAAAGCGTTCTAAAAACATTCTAAATTACAATTTCTATGGAATCTCTGGAACTACAGAACCATTTTCAAAAGTGATGGTGACAAATGGATGGTGACAGTCCCTGCTCCAACATAGGCTATATTTTATGTCGGTACCACTGCCCCCAGGGGGGGGGGGTGCAGGAGCGAAAAACGTTCTAAAATTTCGATTTTTTTTTATATTGAAGGAGCTAGAAATTTGAAATTTGGCATGATAGTTATTTATAAGACATAAATGCTCTCTAAGAACAAATTCTACAAAAAGAAATTTAAACAGGTAAGATGAACGAAAAGCGGTCTAAAATATTCTTAATTAGAATTTCTATGGAATCTCTGGAACTAGAGAACCATTTACAAAAGTGATGGTGGCAAATTGATGGTAAAAGTCCCTGCTCCAACATAGGCTATATTTTATATCGGTGCCACTACCACAGGGAGGAGGGGTGCAAGAGCGAAAAAGTTCAAAAATTTTGATTTTTTTTTATACTGAAGGAGCTAGAAACATGAAATTTGGCATGGTAGTTATTTATAAAATGTAAAAGCGGTCTAAAAACATTCTAAATTACAATTTCTATGGAATCTCTGGAACTACAGAATCCTTTTCAAAAGTGATGGTAACAGTCCCTGCTGTAACATAGGCTATATTTTATATCAGTGACACTACCACAGGGGGGAGGGTGTGAAAAAGTGAAAAACGTTCTAAAATTTCGATTTTTTTTTTTTACATTAATGTAGCTTAATTAGTAATTTCTGAATTATCTGTGGCAGTAAAATTTCCTCTAAAGAAAATAGGCCAACGAATACCACTTGACATTTTTCAAGAATTACGCGAGCAATTCCGCGAGTTTTGCTAGTATTATATATATTATTTGAACAGAAGTTGCTGTAGAGAATAATATTTTCGAATATTTGATATTGTACTGTTAAAAAAAATTGTATACTATTAAATTACATTACTTAAATTATATGCTATTATATTACATACCAATGAGCATTTTCAAAGAGAAATATACTGTGATATATCTGAATAAGAAAATCAAATTTCATGTTTGTACCATAGAAGATGATTCATTTAAATTTTCATTGTATCTTCACTCTAAAAAATTATTACTAATGCAATAAACATTTTCAAAACAGAAAATATTTTAGAAATATACAGAAAATAGCTTATAAACATATTCAAATTTTAATGTAATCCAAGTATTAAGTCAGCTAACATATTCGTAGCATCTTGTCCTACAAGGGAGAAAAAACAGACGGCAGACAGCAAGAGAAATTGAAAAACACCTGCGGTGGACTACTGGACGTCCAATTTTGTGTTTTGCTGTGGCCAGGAGGTTACACAGAGGTGGTGTTTTTGCCTGACGACCAAATATGATGTATGCGATTAATGCCTGCTCATCGGAGATGTCATTTTCTATCGTGCAGGAATAGAAGAACTGGACAGATCAGCGATGGGGTTGGGTGCTCTTCATGGATGAGAACCGCTTTAGTCTGACTAGCAATTCTGGATGTATACATATATGGAGAAAGTTGGGAACACGACCAACCCTCCAACATCATCAAAAGGAACTTGTTTGGAGGCGGCAGAGTTCTCGTTTGGGGATGTAGCATCCTTGGTAGCTATACTGACCTCCACAACTACTAAGGAGGTTCAATCACTGCTGCCTGCTATTGTACTGAGGTTCTTCTCCTTTATGCTCATCTTTTTAGAGGTGCTATTTGGTCCTCAGTTCCTCTTCATGTGTCAACACAATGTTTCATTGTACAGTGGCTATTACAGAGCTGTTGAAAAGTGAGACTATTCAGTGCATGGATTGGCCCAAAAGGTCCTGGACGTAAATCCAATCAAATACATGTGGGACATTCTCAGGAGATGCTTGGCAGCTCGCCACCAACAACGATTCCAGAGCTGCAATTGGTGCTACAAGAGGAATGGGCTGCAATTCCTCAACAGCTCATTGATAACCTTGTATTGAGCATGGATAGATGATGCAAATCCTGCAGTGCACTCAGGGGTTACAAAATTCCCTACTATACTGTATGTAATTTCAATTTTCTTCTCAAGGACATCCATCCTACCCACTTCATCCCTTCATTGTCATGGCACTAGACGACGCGAGTCCCTGGTCCCGTTTTTTCCACTGCTACAATAGAGCAAAGGACAAAGCTTTCTACTGATCTCAAGTAGGGTGAGGAAAAAGAGCAGTCAATCAGCCAAATGCGGTGTTACCATAGCTACTGAACTCAGATAAGGACCAGAAAACTAACCTTCAGAAATCAATTGAAATTACATATGGTATAAAGATAGCATTTTTCTTGCCAGCCACCTTTCACATGGACGTTTCTGTCTTCTGTCCAGTTGAACTCAAAGCTACTTTTTCAAGAAAATTTGTTTTGTATCCTTTGGTTCCCTGTTTTGGAAGTTCTTTTCACTTTTCCCATATCTTTACATCTTGACGATCTTATGGTACAATTTGCGACGATTTGGAGCACTTTTGCATGGCATTACATTAAAAAAAAGTCCCGTCCTTAATTTTTGCACACTAGTGTAGACTGGTTTGTTTTTTTTTTCATCTTTTTTATAGTGCGACTGTAGGCTTAAACACTGTTTTTTTTTAATTTTGTTAATGTTTTAGAAACACCTTTAATAGTTTATTTATTTATGTGTACTACTACCTACCATCCTTCCACTAATCTTTTGTAAAATGGGGGTTAATTTGTTCCAGGTTAAACATGTTTTGAACCAGAAATTTTTTAAGAAATCAAATCAAATAAATCTCACATAGAAACCTGAAAATAAATAACTAAAGATTTATGAAATAAATTTTCTTGTTCAAAACGTGGTTAACCTGGATCAAATTAATCCACATTTTGCATAAGAATAGTTGGGAAGTCGGCAAGTATGTATGCTTTATTTTTTGATTGAATTATTTTCAGAATATTGCACAAGTTGCATCTTTGTACAGAAAGAGATTGGAAAACATCATCTATGCTCTGTCAAATCTTATGGAATTACTGTAAATGCTTAAATGAAGATATTGTTCCTATTTCAAAAATAGAAGCCCAACATTTGATAAAATATTTATCATACTCAATAAGTAAGTTCAATCTTTTTTCTTTTTTCCCCTTCAATTATTAAAAATGACGTAGGTAATTAGACTGAAGTTTGTTATACTGCCAAATGAAACAATGTTTCTGCTTGGTAAGACAATCTTTATAAGGTAAACTTAATTTTTATTCCATAGAAATTTTGGGACTAGAATTATTTTTTGCATAAATTAATCTATATGAGAACTTAAAGGAATGGCTATTGTCTTTTCACTCTCTTTAGATATACATACACTAATATGATATATAGAAGTGTTTTCCAACCAATGAGTTACTACATGCAAAAGTGTTGTGAAAATGCTTCAAGTGTGTTGCAATAATAATAAATTAATTTTAATATACTCTGTGTTGAATTTTAACTTTTCTTCATCTTTTTCCAATATATGTGAAAAATATATGGCTCTCTCTCTCTTTTTTTTTTCTCTGTAATTCTATTGGATGGTTCTTTTCTCTTTCCTTCCATTCTAGAGGCCAACAAAACCCTTTTTTCAATTCTACGCCATATACATGAGGTAAATTCAGGGTTCTCACAGACTCCTTAGACTCCTTGGAAACTCCTTAGAAATGAAAACCTTCCCAAGTAGTACTTAGAACTACTTAGATAAGCAAACCACTCCTTAGAAACTCCTTAAATTGTATTGCGGCTTCGGACGCAAGCGATATTGCTGCTGAGGGAAAAAAATCAGGATTGTAAAACGCACGGTAAATCCTTTATACACGTCATTTATCTGAAGCACAGCATTGATTGGTTAGGATAATCTTATAGCAGGGCTCCCACTAGGTCCGTTTTTCAATTATTAGGTCCGTAGAGTCCGTTTTTCAACACTACTTTACTTTAAATTTTATCAATGTTTGGCATTTAGCCAAAAATCTCAGAAAAATCGCATTTTTTGCAAATATATCCCAAAAAATACTGTCAAATTTCGTCAATCGATCGCGGAAAAAATTAGTAAATTTTGTCAAAGGATCGTGAAAAAACCCTAATTTCTCCAACAGATCAATAAAAATGCAGATTTCCTCAAAAGATCGCAAAAAACGTGAATTTCTTAGAAAAATCGCGAAAAACACGCAAATTTCCTCAAAAAATCACGAAAAACACGTAAATTTTGTCAAAGGATTGCAAAAAACATGCACATTTTATCAAAGGAACAGGAAAAACATGCGGTTTCCATCAAAAGATCACGAAAAAAAACGTCAATTTCGTCAAACGATAGAAATAAAATGCGAATTCCCTCAAAAGATCATGCAAAAACACTAATTTCCCCCCAGAAGATCGCAAAAAAAAACCACGAATAAAAGATTGCGAATGTCTCCCAGAAGATCGTGAAAAAACGCGAATTTACCCCCAGAAGACCATGAAAAAAAACGTGAATTTACTCCAGAATATAGCGAAAAACAAGCGAATTTCCTCAAAAGATCACGAAAAATGTGAATTTCTTCAAAAGATCACAAAAAACATGCGAATTTCCTCGAAAGATCGCAAAAACATGCAAATTTCCTCAAATAATCGCGAAAAACACGCCAATTTCGTCAAAGGGTCGCGAAAAACATGCAGTTTCCATCAAAAGATCAGGAAAAAAACGTCAGCTTCGTCAAACGATCGAAATAAAACACGAATTCCATTAAAAGATCACGAAAAAATACTAATTTCCCCCAGAAGAACGCGAAAAAAGACAAATTTCCTCAAAAGATCGCAGAAAACATACGAATTTCGTCAAAAGATCGCTACAAACATGCAGTTTCCGTCAAAAGATCGCGAGAAAAATGTGAGTTTCGTCAAATGATCGAAATAAAACGATAATTCCATTAAAAGATCGTGAAAAAACACGAATTTCTCCCAGAAGATCGCGAATTTCCCCCAGAAGGTCACGAAAAACACGTGAATTTCGTCAAAGTTTCACCTTCAACGAAATCGATTACAGCTGTTCTAAAAGTATAAATTCAAAACTTGTTATATTTTTTCTTTTATGTTGCGTTTAGCATGTTTTTTTTATTACCTTTTAAAATTTTTTAAAGATGTATCATGTATGTGATATACATAATAAGTGTTTGGGGTTTGACTAATCTCTGTTTATATGACCATTGGTCGCTGCATAAAAAAAGTTGATTGTCTATTTTGTATTTAAACTTACGAAATCAGTAAGCAATATTTTGTGAATACTGTGCAATTCCAGCACTAACAATTAAATTCTAATAGAGTAAAATTTGTTTTTGTCTCCAAATTGGCCATTAAAAATTGGAGTGTGCATACCACATAACGATGCAGCACATAAAAACAACAACAAAAAAAAAATTGCAAATCCTTAACATTTTTTGGACTCCTTGGATTTTTTCGGTACTCCTTGGATTTTTTCTTCCCAACTCTGTATGAACCCTGTAAATTACACTATTATTTTTTCACTGATGATGGTGAACTTATTGCTACTGAAATTGATCTGCAATTTTAGTAGATCTTCTGGTGCTCCAAATATTGTTTGTAACACTTTCCAACATAGTTGAAAAGTGTTTGTGAATTTATCTGTCTGTCTGTGCTTTAACTCTCGTAAATGTATTCGGATTGCCATGAAATTTTTATATCTTATTGAAATTTATTGTAATATGTTCAGTATTGAAAATGAAGCATTTATAATTCATCTACAGCGACACCCAAAAGAATTTCATTATATTATGACCTATGAGGAGAAATCATTTACGATGCATTTTATGGATGTTATGATATTTCAAACATAATGTCACTGAGGTGGACTACAACATGCTTTCATGCTGCAACATGTATAAAATAAGTAGCATTTATAGTTTGTTTACAGGGATGCACAAAAGAATTCCATTACATTATGATCTATGGTATGCATTTTAATGATGTTATGATATTTCAAACATAATGAAATCACTGAAGTGCACTACAACATGCTTTCTATAGATTATAGAATGCATATAATTTATCGTTCATTTACAGAGACACAGAAAAAAATTCAGTTACAGGACTGACTAATATCGATAATTGCTGGAAATGTGTTTCCCACTGTGGTATGCTTTTTAAAACTTTCTTTAAACACAAAATTAAAAATTTTGAGTAAGTTAGGTAGTGTTTATAAATTCTATAGATTGCATACAGGTGTACTTGAAAGAATTCACACTCATTACCGAATATGGACAGCACTCGCTGAAAATAGATTTTTATTGAGTTATGTGCTTTTTAAGTTGTTTATTTAGATATCTCATTTCATTCTATGAAAAAATGAAAATTCTTAATAACATTTCTTTAAGTGCTGGAAAGTGTTTCATAATCTATGCCTGATACATGACTTTTCATTCTCTCTCCATGGTAGATTCCTCACAAAATTCATTTCCATTACAAGTGATGTCAAACAAATAGTTCCAGCAGTAGAGGAGTGTTACATTCTTAACAAGTTCAAAATTACATCAGTTGTTTCTATATGACATCAACAATAAAAAGGAATTTTCACTTCAATCTTGTGCATAGTTGGATGAGCTTTTTTAATAAATGATAGTAATTGTGTTAATACAGGGTGGACATAAATTTAATTGAGCAATTTCATAATTGAATAATTTGTGAAATATTAATTGTAAATTACCAGTTCAGTGGCAGATTACTAGTATTGTATCATGAGTTTGCAGATATACTTTTATCTCAGTGCAGAAGTCTCAGTTTGAATTTATTTGGAGTTAAAGGTATTCTCAGTTTTAGAAGTGTTGTTTCATGGCCAGCACAATCACCAGTCCTTTCATCTCTAGATTTCAGTGTATGGTTTTTTTAAAGATTTTGTTTGGAATTCGCTGCTTCCAAAATCCATTCCTAAATTAAAATCACAAATCATTACTGCACAATCTGAACATGTTCAGAAAGATATGGCAAGAATTGATTCACTTATGGGACATTTTCAGAGTAATGAAGGGCAACCGCATCCAACATTTATAGAAAAAAAATATTAACTTTGTATGTTTCACTATCTTATAATTATTTGTATTCTTATGTTTGCCTGTATAACTACACCTAATCAATTATTATTTTTGTCCAAATAATTTATATCTTTCCTGTATTATGCAATGTTTAATCAGTGATGTTGTTATTCTCATTTTATTTCAAATTAAGTAACATCTATCTTTTAACAGGTATAAATGAGACTATTGATGTTGAAAACAGTAATTCTTATTTTACGTGGAAAAATGAATTTTGCCCTGTTGCCAAGAAACTGTTAACATTACTTCAGTCAAAAATGTCAATAACATAGCCCAAAGATTCATTGTGTTCATTATCATAGATATATATATATTTATTTATTTGCTAGTCATATTGTTCCATGTTTCATATTCATTTTTAGAAATATATTTATTAAAATTTTTATTATACAGATTGTAAATAATTTTAGATTTTTGATACAAATAATAAAGTTCAAATTATTTACTGTACATCATGTAAGAATAAAATGTGATAAGATTTCTTGATTGGCAAAATATGTTTTTGTTTTTACATATTATAAATAAATACCGAATAAAAATGGAATAAAACTGAAAATGAGTTAATGTTTTTTGAATTGCATTTCTATAAAACATGTTCTACATACTTTTTAACTGTAATGTCATAAATGTAAATCATTTCCATTTATTTGTTGTATTTTAGCAAGCGTGATTTGGTGCAAAATTAAATGTATTGTTGTATCTTTTTTTTTTTTTTTTATGTGTGTGGTTGTGGTAAACGTTTAATTGCATAATAGGTGATCAATTCCTCACTGATTTTACCAACCTTAGATTTGGATTCACTAATATTATCAGAAATATTGCTAATATTAAATATTAGTTAATTGTGGTGCTATTTAGTAAGTCATTGAAAAATTACATAACTCACAATGACAGGTATATTTACACCTAGCTGCAACTACTCATCCTAAAATCATCACAGAAATATTCTGCAATTGAAACAGAGTACTCAGGGGTGTGCCAGTAGTGTACAGTGCGTGTGTTCAAAACTTCAGTTGGCGCCTTATAACCTTTGTAAACGCATTTATAAAGAAAATAAAATTCCAATTTTAATTTATGAAACACCAAGAATGTAGAGACGGTTAGGCGTGCTAAAAAAAATCGTCTCCAGAGTGAATGAAACCGACTCTGACTTTATTCAATAACAGCAAAAAGCAAAGTTAAATATTCTAAACTTCTTACTGGAACACTAGTATAACACTTACCAGAACTAGCATAAGAAGAAAAAAATTGTATGATTAACCCTTTCATTACAGCCATGTATGTACATTGTTGAAATTACGTAGGATTAGTGCTGTCTCTTAATTTGAGTACCACTATTTTTTAGTAGTAACATTTAAGTTATTTAATATCAGAAATTCTGAATTTAAATAACAAGAAGATTACTATTCCAAAATAGTGGTATTAAAGCGTATAAATTGAGTGAATTCTGGCTACATGGGTTTCGATGACAAAGTAGTCAAAGGGTTAATAAGTAATTTCTTTGATGTGAATTTATAAAAAAAAAATAATAATAATAAATTTTTCAAGAAATTGTAATTAATTGTAATATAATTAAACTAAGAATTTTTTTCAAGTATTTCTTCTTTGTCTAAAATTTTTGGCGTCTGTGTGCACTGCACACATGGCACACTGGGTTGGTGCGCCCCTGAGAGTACTGCGCTTTGAAGGTTTTATTCCTCTATCAAAGGTGATGCCGCATTAACTTTCATGAAGCTAAAGTTATAATCCCTTGTAATAACCCTTATGTGAGTAAAATTATAGAGTCACTTGAAATTGTTAAGTATGGACAGAATGCATGTAATGATAATCTGTCTTTTAATATTCCAAGAACATGGCATAATTTGTTACAGTAGACTTGGCTCCAGTTTGTTTATATGTTATTTCTCCCCTTCCTCCATTTCCAATGATGTGGTTTGCTGTATTTTATAACTATGGTAACTGAATGTTACTTTTGCTTTCTCCAATCAGATGAGAAGCCAACAATGCCAATTATATTTTTCTGAGCTCCCAGACATAAGTTTTCGTTTTTAGACTTTTAAACTATCACTAGATGGAACCCGTCAAAACTTGACGGAAAAAAAAATACTATAACAATATCAGTAAAATAAGCTTCTTAGAAGGGGTGCGTATGAAACAGTTTTTCAAATATTATATTTTAAAAGTTTTTCCCCCCCAGTCAAATACAGTACTATTTCCGGTGCAAACTCCAAACAAACAATCCGTAAACAATTGTGTAATGCAAATCCGTTTCACATTACTGCCAAATTCCCCACAGCAAGAAAAAATTTCATGGACCTATGAAGTATCATACAAAAAGTATATTCCTACGTTCATCTCATATTCAGTAAATAAAAGAACATAGTAAATAAATCACACATCTCCCCCCTCCCACTGTGATAATGCAACTGAATGAACTCCTATGTGCATGTGCATTGCACCTGCCCAAAAGCACCGTCGAAATTCGATGTTAAAAAAGTTTTAAAATGTTTAAATTAAAAGTTTTAAAATGTCCTCTTTAATCATTGTTCGTTACAAATCCATATCTTCTAAAACGCATCTATTATTTTAAGCTAATCAATTTTTATGTAAAAATGAAGAACTTTTTTACAGTAATAAATCAATCTGCAGATGAGGGAGATTTTTAATGTTTTCAAGTGTAATTTATTTGTACATGCAAAAAAAAATGCAATTCCTAGCATATTCTGATATTTGCTGGAACATATACATCAACGAATTCAACATATCAATTTTATGTTCAACATAAACTGAAAATAGGTTTTTTTTTTTTTTTTTTGGACAGATTTTTGTTTAGCGAAAAAAGGGTTTATCTTATGGATAATCTGATTTTATGATTTATCACTGTGTTTATTATTATTATTCACTTTTTATGATGATTAGGGAAATCTACTTTCAATTGTGGCAACTTTCCCAGGGACTATTTTACATTATTGAAGCAAACTGGCGGTCATTCATAAGAAATAATTGAAAACTTTTCATGCTTGAAAATTATTTAAAAAATCGTGAAATCAAGCGGCAGTTTTCAAATAAATTTCCTTTGAAGGCTAATTTTTTTTTCTAATTGATGATGTAAGAATTAAAATTGTAAAATGTAGTAAAAAATAGAAATTTGTAGTATTTAGAAGTGATGTAAACCCGATGAAAGTTAAAGCGATAGCGCCGTTTGTTATCATAACCGTTGTACATTTTAAAGAATTGCCACTGTATTTTGGCTGGCGTCCAAAAGTAGAAAACTATTTTTTGACATCGAAAGAGAAATTCACAGTGAAAGGAATAGGACTTTGCGCTAATAAGGAACTGTTAAATGAACTTATAATAAACCAACCAAAATAATTCCTATGAAATATTAGTCTTACATTGTTTATTCTAGCTAAAAATACAATCATTATTTCAAGTTTTTTTTTTTTTTAACTATAACACTCTTTTTAATAATTTCAAATTTCCAGAAATCCTTTTCTTTAGTGATTTTTTTTTTTAATTATAATAGGAAATTTTCTAACCTATAATTAAAAAAAGGGTAATTGGTCACATGTAATCAACGCATGCAATCAAGATGAAGCAATCAATGACGGCTCCAATTCTAAACTTTATAATTAAGAATGGAAAAAATCAGTTAAAATTACACATATTGACATGTTGACACAATCACATACATTTTTCTCTTTAGTTTTATCACTGTTAAAATGCATTTCAAGCTAAGCATTATGTCATTTTCACCAGCGCAAACTTTTCACACGCACTTTATATATGTTACTTTAATGCTTAAATACCATGTAGACAAATAAAAATATATTTTGTATTTAACTGTAATGAAAAAATGGCATCAACAAAGTTATAATGCATAATGATAAAATAAACCCAATAGACAATATTCCCGTGACGTTACAATAAATATGAATTTTTATTCGCTTTTAAAACATGCAGATAAATATTTTTACTGAAATTTAACTTGCAAATTAAAAAATTCGGCCTAAATTACACGTGCTTTTAATATTTATTATTCCTCTTTTATCTTCGCAACCATAGAGCTTAGAGAATAAACTTTGTGTCTCGCAACAGTGGGCGTTATCTGATTATAACGTCATTAGCAGAAGTAAAAATTTAATTGAAAATTACGGCTAATTAATTAAATTTTTGAACAAACAAATGCATTATAACAAATCTGTGTCCAAATATCTTTCATTTAGAAAAAGAATGATGTAATTTGATGCGGTAGTTTGTTCTCACGGATTGTCAAAAGAAATCGCTTAGCGTTTTAAATATATAGACTAGGTGGAACCCATCAAAACTTGACGGTAAACAATTTGATATGAATTACAAATTTTATATGAATATTGCTCGGGCATGTGACAAAAACCTTAGATATGTTTAAAATCAGTGTTGCTTTCTGAAAATTTTCTCAATGGAGGATTTCTGCAGCTATATGTAAAAAATCGGTACTTCTCTATTATCCGGTCGACCACTTTTCATAACAAAAAACTATCGCCAAACTGTAACGCCAAATAAACGGGAGAACGTTGCCATTGGAATATCAAAATAAATAAATAAATAAAATATAAGAATTTAAGGGCACAATTGTTATTTTAATTACTGAAATAACTAATAAATCAATAAAACATAATGAAAAATACATGCAAATGCTGAATTAAAAACCACTCTTGATGACATAACATACACTTATAATGCTTCTGACATCAAATAAATGGGACTACATTTTTGGCGTTTAATCTTACAGTTTGGCGATAGTTTTTTGTTATGAAAAGTGGTCGACGGGATAATAGAGAAGTACCAAAAAATGTAATTCATAAAGTGTGAAAATAAAAATTCACTTGCGATACACCCAAGAGGTGTAGTGAACTCTAACCCTTTATTAATCTTTCAGCGGCTATATGCGTTGAAAAGTTTTAGACAAACATTGTTTTTCAAAAAATTTCTGGTACTTTTCCGTTATATGGACACCATGCCAAAATGTATGCTAATGCATAATGTATGTAAATGTATGTAAATGTATGTATGTAAATGTATGTATATTAATGTATGTAAATGAATGTATTAAATGTATGTTAATGTATATAAATGAATGTATTAAATGTATGTAAATGTATGCTTGGCGACAATGGTGTCCGTATAACGGAAAAGTACCAAATTTCCTCTTACATATTTTTAACTGACGTAGTATAGGAAGAGTTTCATATTCTGTGCTGGTTGGAGCGAATGGTCAAAAAATCCAAAATAGCGCCAAAAAGGGTGTGACGTCCCGTAGATTAAGTTCACTTCAGTAGTTAAAAATGTAACCCCAAAGACTGAAGATCGCAACAATCACATCAAACACTTATCGCCAAAAAAATCATCACAGGATACGGAACTCTTCCCTAAAAGATTTTCTTACAATTATTTTTCTTAGAAAATATAAAATAAACAATTTTTAGGCTTATGAGGTACGAATTAATTTCACTGTACATAAATATGTTACAAAAAATAAATATAATTTTTACTGTTAAAAATTTAGTCTGACTCTCAGAATTTTCACAGAAGTTTTTCTTGCTTAATTAAACGCCATTGAGCCATGAGGCATATTTCCAGGATCAGTAAAAAAGCGAAAAAAAAATATATATCCAATACGGTACTTTTATGTTTGCTGGGTGCCAGTGATAACTCGCCAAATCTTGTTTCAATTGGTATCATCTGAATTGCAACCCTTTCAATTCAATTATTTCAATTTTGATTTCAATTCAATTTTTGAGATTTTGTTATTTGTATTGATGTGTTTGTGGTGGCACAGATATAGAACGCACCACATTGGCGCAATATTTTTCCCCCGCCAATCTGGCGAAAACTTTGTTTTTGAATATTAACGTTATAAAATTAACTTTATAACGTTATTTTATTTTTATATTGAAATAAAAAAATCACAAATTATTGCATGCTATTTGTAACTAATATTCAAAAACAAAGTTTTCGTCAAATTGGCAGCGGAAAAAATCACGCCAATGGGGATGCTTATATGACATCTGAGCCTTTGTGGTTACATATTTCCTCATGATTATATTTTAGCTATTTTTAAGTAAGTTTTTAAAGACATTACGCTGCAATGTTAAAATATTGGTTATTTGTTATTAGCTAACTAGCCGCCATTGGCGACCAGTTTGGTCTCCCTTAAATGTATGTTAAGCATTGTAACACGCATTGATATTTTTTGTATTATTTTAGTTTGATTCCATATTATTTACCATTTTTAATGATGGGTATTTTTATTAGCCGGCAGCAAATGATAAATCGCCAAATATTGCTCCTATCACCACCATTCATACTGCATTAATTTAATTTTAAATTATAAACCTGTCACTCATTTCTGTTAAAATACTTAGCTTTAATTTCAAATACTTATATTACATGCAATTTAAAATACATGCCGTTTACACTCTTCATTTAAAATAGAAAATAAATAAATAAATAAAAAATAATATCATAAATCAAAATATTTGATTTAAAAATAAAAGTATATTTTCTAATTCGAACACGCGAAAAATAAAGGCTGGTATCGGCGATTTAAAAAATGGTATTGGCGAGATTTGCGCAAATTATCATGAAAGTATTTTATAAATGTATATTAAATTACTATTTTGAACGCGATTGGTCATAACAATGGTAAATATGATTGGCGATTTCCAATCATTTTCCGTGATCTCTCTTCCTGGCGAGTATAATACATAAATACCAAATTAACTGAGAATTCGTTTCGAAATTTCATTCATTAAATATTATTACATGAGTTCAATTTACATCAAGAAAAGATCTGGAAGTTGAGTTGTATAGCACAGAATTATGGTAAACTTTGATTGTCTCAATGGTACGAATTATTATTATTGTTTTTGACACCCAGGCAGCGGTCCAAAAAATCATTCGCGGAGAACTTGCTTTACGAACGATTACCTCCATGATTGAATATTTTAAACGTTCATGACGAATTAATCTTTTTTTTTTGTTTGTTTGTTACTTTCATGGATAGAGAATTTGAACTGCGATCCTAATTTCAACTTAAGCTATAGCAGAATATATGCACAATTGAACGCAAGTCATCTCTCAAATATTAATTTATTTTGAACGAACTTTCTAAAAATGTAACTTTTATGCAGTTTAATTCGCAAAAATAATTTTGAATAAAAATGGCCGCCTGGGATATGAAAATGTGAAGCGGACATCCCGGAATTGTTGATGACAGTCACATGACTTAGGCTTTTATTATAGAGATGTTAAAAGATTGTCGAGAAAAAAAAGGGTTGGCGAGATTAAAAAATTTTGGTGATCACTGGCGCTCGGCTAACATAAAAGTACCCAAAATACATATATTGAGACATTTCAGTGCCCATTTTGATGTTATGAAAAAACATTGGAATTTTATTATATAGTACATCAAAAATTACGGCACAGATGTCATATACGCACCACATTGGTGCGATTTTTCCCCCGCCAATTTGGCGAAAATTTTGTTTTTGAATATTAGTTACAAATAGCATGTAATGTAATAATAGCAAGTGATTTTTTATTTCAATATAAAAATAAAATAACGTTATAAATGAAATAGCTTCTATTATTTAAAAAAGGGAAATAAAAATAAATAAATGATAGTTTGATATAAATAAATATTGATATACATGATAAAAACAATTTATAGAATTAAAATAAAAAATAAAAGTAAATAAACAGCAATATAAACAAAACAACCTGGTTACCACGTGAGGCATAAAATTGCCATTTTGTTACAATCGCGCCAATGTGGTGCGTATATGACATTTGTGCTCAATATTTTTGCTTGGTTTTAATAAATTTTGCTCCATTTCCATGAATCTTTTGCCTCTAATGAAAAAATGTGTCAAAAATTTCAAAAATTCCCAACAAATCTATACAGGTAATTTTGGCACAGATGTCATATACGCACATTGGCGCGATGGCAACAAAATGGCAATTTTATGCCTCACATGCTAACCCGGTTGTTTTGTTTATATTGCTGTTTATTTACTTTTATTTTCTAATTTAATTCTATAAATTGTTTTTATTATATATATCAATATTTATTTATATCAAACTATCATTTATTTATTTTTACTTCTTTTTTTTAAATAATAGAAACTATTTTATTTATTACGTTATTTTATTTTTATATTGAAATAAAAAATCACGTGCTATTATTGCATGCTATTTGTAACTAATATTCAAAAACAAAGTTTTCGCCAAGTGGGCGAATGAAAAAAATCGCGCCAATGTGGTGCGTATATGACATCTGTGCTCAATAATCATGGATTTAGTAAATTTTGTAATATGCGGTGCAACCAAAACAATTTTTATAAAATCGGTACAAATATCGCAGACACACCGGGGTTAATTTTTGGCGCCTAAATGACGATTTTTGCTTTCTATGGCAACCTGGTGTTTTATAATAAAATTGAATGTGTGTGTAAATAAATAAAATAAAATAGGTACTTTTAGGTTAGCTGGGCGTCAGGAATAACTCTCCAAATCATGCTTCAATTATAATCATTTAAATTGCAATATTTTATGTGAGATTTGTTGTCCATATTGATATGTTTATGTTATATATTTAATTATGATTATATTTTAGCTAATTTTTAGTAAGTTTTTTAAGATTTTATATTACAATGTTAAAATATTACCTAGTTGATATTAGCTAATGTCAAAAGATTGGCAAACCAAAGAGCTCAGCGAATAAACTCTATGATCCGCAACAGTGGGAGTTGTCGACTTTATGACGTCATAAGCAGAAGTAAAAGTTTAATTGAAAATTACGGCTAATTAATTAAGTTTTCGAACAAACGAATGCACGATAACAAATCTGTGTCCAAATATCTTTCATTTAAAAAAAGAATGGTGTAATTTGATGCAGTAGTTTGTTCTCACGGATTGTCGAAAGAAATCGCTAAGCGTTTTAAATATATAGATGACCTCATTTATCCTGAAATTGATCTCAGAAGCAATACGAAACATTGATTTTACTGAAATTTTAATGTCTTTATAAGTAATATCATATAGATAACTTAATGGTATTTATTGTGTACCATTCAGCAAGTTTTGTATGGTTTAAATACAAAGTATTTTATATGGAACTTAATTTCTGTCTACAGGGTTTACTTTGATAATCCTAACACTGCACAGGGAATATTCTAACCCATTGTACATATCATAAAGCAATTTCAAATAATTTTCAATTTTTGAAAAAAAAAATTCACAATACTGAAAGGTTCTTAAATTCTCTAGAAATGTTGTGCATATTATAAAAATAAAATCAATTTACAAATTCCTGCATCTCTATACACACAATACAATAAAAACAATACAAATATATTAGACAAATAATATTAACAGTTTTACTCTTGAACTGAATGCTTTCTTTCCAGCAACCATCAATTTTCTAATATTTTAGACAATGTACCTTAAATTTAAACATAAAAAATATTTTGAATAGAAAAATACTAAATTGAAAATTTTACTAAGAATTTCAGGATACTTTCGTGTTATGGCGGCCCCCACAGTTACGATTATGCCAAGATCATTGCAATGCTTTATGTATGCATATATATATATACTCCAAACACTCATATATGTCATTATATGCAAATTATTCACGTCTTATATGATATATATTTTTTCTATACGTCCTATACAAGTCATATATATACACATCATATATGCGTCATATATGACTATAACTTGGCCATATATGTCACGAAATATTATATACATCATATATTATTATGATGTCATATATGTTTTATAATTTGGTGATAAATCTTGGTTGCTTGGTGATTCATTCTTCGGGGCCGCTCTAACACGAAAGTACCAATTTCAGTACACATATGTATTTACTCAAAATCCTTACCTTTTTCAAGATTCCGTACTTAAAAAGTAAAAATGAAACCATTATAAGATCACTCCTGTGTCTGTCTGTCTGTCTGTCAGAGCACTTTTCTCATAAACTACAGGATGTGGAAAGTTATAAAGCCTATTGACCCACATATTTTCAGATTATTAGCCATTCACAAATATGTTTAGGAAAAATTTAAGGGGGGCTATTTAAGTTACTTGAAAAAAAAACATTTTTCTTTTTTTATATCGTGTTAGATATCGTGTGAAAGATCTCGTAATACAGAACTCAAAAATACATTTGTTTTAATTTTAGGTATTATATTTTCAGAGATATAATCGAACCATACACTGCAAAAATATGTCCCTCCTCCCTCTTTATTTCCGAACCTACTGAAACTAAAATTATGAAAAAATTAGGGGTAGTAGGAGTGTATTTAAACCTTGCAGTAAAACTATAGCCATTTTCCTAGTCACATAGTTTTGAGAAAAACGCATTTTTCCATTACACACAAACTTTACTTTTTGGGCTTTCATCAGGGGCATTGACGAGTGGTCGAGATATCTATAGACGCAGAATCATCCAATGATATTTGATAATGATTTTTGAAAAATTGTCCATAATTAGCCGAGATATTAATTAGGTTACTTAAAAACAAAAATTTCTTTTTATGTATTGTGTATGGTATCGTTCGAAAGATTTCGTAACACCAAACTCAAAAATATATTTATTTTATTTTGTTATTATATTTTCAGAGTTATCGTTGAAAGTGTATTGCAAAAATATATCCCTCCCCTCGTATTTCCGAATCTACTGAAACTAAAATTATGAAAAAATTAGAAGTAGTATGAGTTTGTTAGTTAATTAATAAATAGTAATTAATAAATTTAATGTATGGAACCCTTTAAGCGTGAGTTATACTCGCACTTGACCGATTTATTTAGTTTTTTTTTTTTTTTTTTTTTTTTTTTTTTGAGTAATTACAATTTAGCCTTGCAATATTTTATCTACTATGTTTCTCAAAAAAAAAAAAAGTCATTCTATAATAATTTGAATAATGAAAATAATATACAGTTGCTTAAATAAATTAATCTCAATTTATCACAAGTTAACATTAGTTCTTCTAAATTTCCTTAAAAAAAAAACTTTAATTATATTTTCTCTACAAATATTACATGTTTAATATTTTAAGAGCCACTCATAATAAAATGAGCATACCTTTTTGTACTTTGCTGGTTTCATCTGCTCTTTTAGGATATGTCTAGTCGGACTCCATGGGTGGCGGCACCACTAATTTGTCTAAAGGGGACTTTGGGACTCTGTCGTATGGAGTTTTGCCACTGAACTAGCTTCAGGATGTTTGCACAGGCTTTCTCTTTGCTGAATTGGTGTCAGAAAGACTTTTTCAGAACCGATGTTCAGAATCTCTATACAGTCTTTCTCCTGAGCTGGTGTCAGGAATCTCTGTACAGGCTTTCTCCTTCTGAACTGGCATCAGGAATCATTCAATACTTGCCGCTCACTGCTTTCCACTGGACTTCTTTTCCTTATTTAGCACTAATGATCCTTGCCGTTAAACCGCTGCCACCAGATGTGATGAGTGTAGGATGTTAATTATAAAAAGGTAGCGATTTTCAAGGACTCGTCTTCGTATAAAATCAAAAACAAAATTTTAATAAATTTAAATGATAAATAAAATAAAAGATGTCTTGACTATTATAATACAACATTTTTAAGGTTCTTTAGGCTTATGATCAAATAGTTCAAATGAATGTAAGTGTACAATGCTGTGCCACTGAAAATAGAGCAAGTCAAGAATCAATAAAGTGGCAGAAATCAAGCTTTAAACAGTCTAATTCCCTACAAAATGGTTTGTTTATCACTTTTCTTATATAGTGCTCAAGATGAGGCCTTTATTCGTTGGCGGGCTATCAGTTTCACAAAAGTTTCTATGAGTTCAGGGTGAACTCTCTTTCTCCTCTGATACAGATGCTACAGCCTCAGAGTGCAAGTCTGACCAACTTGGCCTCAAATAACAAACAGTTCACACTGTTTTTCCAGTGTGATCATGACAAGCACTGAAGAATTAAAAAACATTCGAGATCTCAATAAGAAACATTAAACAGCCTTGTGTTTCATTTTCATCTTATATCACCTCTGCTTGGTCGTTAAGATCAAGGTTTTTTTACTCAGCCTTATGAAGTCATAAACAAAATTAGTTTAAGGTATTAAAATTTTAGAGCATCAGCTCAAAAATAAGTTTACTTTATAATTTTAAATAAGAGTGCACAATGTTAACCCTATGAGAATTTTTTTAATTTCAAACTGATTATTTTTCCCCTAAATCTCATAATTTCTTAACTAAATTTATACTCGATCATTAGCTAAAATGTCAGTGTATACTGTATTAAAAATCCAGTGCTATTGTTTAAAATTTAGTTTTTTTTTTTTTGTTTTTTTCGTTAATATATGCCTAATGTTAATCCTATAGGCAATAGAAACAAAAGCCGGAAGTGGGTTCGAGTAAAAAATTTTGTTGAAAAAATTAATATTGATATTTCTTTTAACCACAGATGTCATTCTAAAACTAAATGTACACTTAAAAAGCAGGTGTTTTATTTTTTCGTATTTTGTTTTTTGAAGTCTAGGCAGAATTTTAAAGTATGAAAAAAAAAAAAAGAAATTCGGCGATGTGACTTTTGAAAACTAATTTTTTTGAAAAGGTCAATATTTCTATTTTTTCAAACAAATTGCACTCATCGAAAGTAAAACGAATGTTACATAAGTGAGTATTTATTTATTTATTTATTTATTTTCGTATTTTGATCCGAAGTGCAGATGTAGATTTTTAAACATTGCATAAAAATGCAAACACATTCGAAACATTGTCCGAAAAATAATTTTTTTGAATGGGTTCATATTCATATTTTTTAAAACGGATTGAACCGTTGTAGAGAAAAAAAATCCCGATTTAAGCAAGTATTTTTTATTTTCTCGTATTTCGAATCGTTGAATAGATGGGGACTGCGAAAGATGGGAGGGAGACGCGAAAAACAATGTTTCAAAAATAATTTTTTTGATTTTTTTAAACGGATTGCACCGTTAGAAAGATAAAAGTACGATAACATGGCCTACATATTTTTTGGTTTTCTGTATCTCCACTCGTCTAGCCGATGTTTTGTTTTTGTTTTTTGAAGTCTATGCAGAATTTTAAAGTATGCAAAAAAAAAAAACGAAATTCGCCAACGGGTGCAATTTGTTTGAAAAAATAGAAATGTTAACCTTTTTCAAAAAAAATTAGTTTTCGAAAGTCACATTGGCAAATTTCAATTTTTTTTTTTTTTTCTTGCATAAGTGATAATTTAAATAAGTGAGTATTTAATTATCTATTTACGTTTTGATCCGAAGTGCGGATGTAGATTTTTAAACATTGCATAAAAATGTGAACACATCCGAAACGAAAGACAAAAAGACTACGATTAATCGTTTCTTCTTCCCAGCCTTGAAAACTAAGGAACAGGATTTCGACCGCCGCGGTGCGGTTTTTCGTGCCATTTCGCGATGCTTAATATTTCGATTAATTAACAAAAAATGAAAAATTTCAGCATCAGGACCTGCTTTGGACTATCCTCACCCAAATTTTCAGACCTCTACATATAGAGTAGATTTTCCTAACCATCGCGGGTACACAAACATTTTTCTTTCATTAATATAGATTACTTCTGAATGGAATGAAGTAAGTGAGCTCACTCCGTTTGCTGAACATCACATCAACATCGGAAACCATCCGCCTGTGTTGGTTCCACCTTATCGCAGAACTCCTGCGAAAAAGGAAGTTAGTTCTCATGGCAGAATTGAATGACCTTCTGCAAAAAGCAATTATTGAAGAGTGCGAATCTCCTTATGTAACGCAGCTCCTGTTCTGATCCCGAAGCCAGACGGAATGGTACGTCTCTGTATCATCAACCGAAGTTGAATGTCATCACCACGCTGGACTCTTATACGTTGCCCCAAATGGGTGACTTGATGCATGATGCTAAGCACACAGCTTTCATGTCAGCTATTGATTTTAAAGTGGTTACGATCAGGTAAATGTTCATGCACCAGATAGGGACAAGACTGCTTTCACTTGTCCTTTTGGCACCTTCTGCTTCTTCAGAATGCCATTTGGGTTGATCAATGCCTCTGCTACCTTTCAAAGATTGATCGATCATTTTCAAAGTGATTTACAGGACATTCTAATGTTTTCCTATCTAGATGATATAATTGTGTTGTCAGAAACTTTTGAAGAACATTTAGCAGATATGGCGGCAGTTTATGACAGATTCTTGCAATTTAAACTCCGTGCAAATTGAGAAGAGTGTAATTTTGCCTGTGTTCGTGTAAAATATTTCTGACATTGGATAACAAATTCTGGAAGTGAAGTCAGTTCCGAAAAAACTGCAGCAATCCAGAAGATGCCTGTTCCCCAAACTGTCAAGCAAGTTCAGTCGTCATGACCGTGCGAAGAGAAAACTGCGCCCGGGGCAAAGTTTGAATTTGGCGCCCCCCCCCCTTCTTTTTGTGACAGGTAATACAAAACTGATAAAGTACAGAAACAGAAATAAATTCTATTGAATAAACATTTCGAGTTTATTTTGGAACTTTAAAAGGTTTAATTTTAATTCAGAAATTGCAAACAACTAAATAGCATAAGCGAAAATTGCACTTATTTATTGGAGGGATCATGATATTTTGCGACAGAAAAAAAAAGAATGAGGAAGAGAGAAAAAGGAATTCCCCAGAAAATGATCGATGACCAAAAAATGAATAAATAAATAAATTAAACCGTGGTTGGTAGTATAAATTTGGCGCCCCCTCAATTTCCGCGCCCGGGGCGAAAGCCCCTTTCGCCCCCCTCTTCGCACGGCCCTGTCAGTCGTTCTTGCAATCTCGCTCCTGTTACCGACGGTTCATTCTCAAATTCTCTGACTTTTCTAGACCCGTGTAAGTAACCTGACTATAACAAAACTGCAGCAATCAAGAAGATGTCTGCTTCCTGAACTGTCAAGCAAGTTCAGTCATTCTTGCAATCTTGCTCCTGGTACTGACGGTTCATTCCCGTATTCTCAGACATTGCTAGGCCCATGAGTAACCTGACCAAGAAGAATGCCTCCTGGAAGTGGGAAAAGGAGGAACAAGCTGCTTTCCAAACACTGAAGCAGTTATGGAAAGCCCCCTGTACTAAAACAGAATGATGCAATGAAGCTATACATCTTACGAACAGGTGACAGTGGTTATGCCCAACTTTTGAGTCCAACGAAAAAGGCACGGACTATGCTAATTGAACTGAGCGAGGATATCGTCTAAACCAAGGAGTCTTGTATCCCTATGCCCCAGATTTCGACTCTGAAGAAGCACAACTAGTCGTTCCTGTATATGAGTGAAATGAACTTTTCAAAAGTCATCATAATGCACCAACAGCTGACATTATGAATCGAGAAAAATTCTGTGAATACTGATGAATACTGATTCCCATTCAATGAATCTCGAGGGAATATTATGGAGCTGAAGGAACGTATCTCAGAGTATCCAAGAGATACTATTCGACTGATATGAGAACTTTCATAACCAACTATGTCAAGACTTATGCAAATTACCTTCGCTACAAAGTTAGTAACACAAACCTGCTGAACTCTTACAAACACCTATTTACTGCTAGCGGTTCGAAATCCTTGCCATTGACTTGTTTGGATCTTACCCGAAACCAAAACTGTGAAAAATTCATATTCATGTGGAAGGTTGCTCTACAAAATGGGTAGAAGTCTTCGAACTGAATGTAACCACAGTCAAAGAATGTGCTGTAACTTTTCTAGAAGAGGTTTTCGTGAGGTACGGTCTTCCTCGAAGAATAATTAATGATAACGATTCTTAGTTTGTGTTATATGCTTGATGTGAAACACACCTTAACTCCAGTATGCCACCCACAAGCAAATCCGCTTTAATGGAAAAACCATTATCTCAAGCCTTATTTAGCTATCCTCGTCGGAAGCGAACATTCACCATGGGCAGAACAATTGCCTGCAATAAGGTTTGTCATGAATACTGTCAAATGTGACATGATGGGACAAACTGCTGCTGTTTCATTACAGTTTTCTGGTTGTGTTGCAAAGTGTTTCATAATCTATGCTTGACACATGATTTTTCGTTCTTGTTATCTCTTTCAACTGGATTATTAAAACTGACAGATGCTTCTTCATTTGATCTACCATGGCTTTGACTGTAATAGGTCTCAATTATTCAGTAAAGCATTGACTATTCCATTATTAAGTCCTCACTCCTGACACCAGATTTGGAAAAAAAAGTCGATAAAGGAACATTCCTTGAACGTCACACTATTTATTTATTGAGAATATTTTAGAGGACATGGGAATTCACAGAGGATAAAGACACTGTTTGGCAAGCAGGCAAATACTTCACACTTACGTAGAGTTGCAAAGGGTGGAAAAAACCGGGTTTATTCCCGGGAATAAACCCGGTTTTTTGGGAGGAAAATATTAAAAATTCCCGGGAGTTTTCAGAAATTTTGAGACATGAAATTTTTTAATTTGTAAACAAAATGTTTTTTTAGAAATGTAAACAGAAATAATAACATAAATACAGAAAAATAGCACAGTTTACATGAAAACTAGCGAAATACATGCTTAAGCTGCAGAAATATTAGTAAGAGAAATTAAAATAACATAAGTAAGTTGATATTTTATTCGTGAATAGGTAAAAAGTGCGAGAGGAAGATTCATCTTGCCTCACATGAATATAAACATCACCCCTGTTCTCCGATTCAGACAATGTGAACAAAACTAAAAGAAATCAATGCAAAAATACTGTAACTTACAAGAAAATTAATATAGAGTATGCCTGAAGGAAAAATGTGCCAGTTAACACAAATTTTAAAAAATTATTTTTGAAAGAATCATTCAAATCCTTATCAATTTCCAGCCACCATGCTTGTAAAGCGACGAAACTATAATAAATTATAAAAACTTAGAGCACAAAATTTTAAGTTTTGTGAATTTATAATGAAAAACCTATTTTAAACTTTTCAGAACAGTGACTGAAATTTCTTAAAAATAAAAAAAATTAAATTGACAATGACTAGATTTGTTTACTTTCAAAACTCCTTCAAAATTTCCAATATTCCCCAAAATTCCGGGTTTGTTCCTGAAAATTCCCGGGTTTATTCCCGTCCGTCAAAAACTGCGGGTTTTTGCAACTCTACACTTACGGCTAGGCAGCTACAATCAAACAACGCAAAACGATACAAAAAATAAAATAAAATTCTAAAGCAGACCTTGAAAGTCTCAAAAGCCCGCTTTGCCAGTGAGGAGACGAATCCACCCTATCTCCGTAACTAAGAGGTCTTTATTCCATACCTACGCCTTTCAAAGTTGTATGTCCTACCAATAAGAGTAAAAACTTTTTTGTGATCGTTGTTTGAAGAGAGTGAAATTAGTAAATGATAGACGTATGACAAATCCTTATGTAGTTCAATATCTGATTCATAAATTAATTGATAGTCAACATATATACAGTTCAAGATTTTTCAATTGCAATCTTCACAATACAGCTTCAAAAATATAAAATGATTGATTAAAATATAACAACAGTTGTTCTCCATGGATTTCTTCTTGGTATTATTATCAATCGAAGTAGAAAAGCGTGTAAAAAGGTATTGTGCACACGTAGCTTCCGTTTTATAAAACAACGCACCAGAGATACATCGATGAAGTGAAACCCAATCTCATAATACTATTTTCGGCTATTTTATTATAGACTAGCTAACCCGCCCGGCGTTGCCCGGGCCCGAGATATTAATCATCTGTTCTAAACGAATATGACTGAAATCTGTAAGACTGTCGAAACCAGTCGAATGAGGCAAACCCAGTCGTAATCAGGCTCGTAAAACCCAAGATAGGAAAGCGCATCCTGGTGGTCGAAAGTGCAACTAAAATATTTAAGGCTATTGATATCAAGTTGAATGTGTCAAATCTCGTCGTAATCGAGCACATAGAACCAGAGATACTCCTATAGTTCTACCTTCCACCGCCAGGGGACGCAGTCTGTTTTGGAAGAGGCCTTTTCAGAACACTCGACTCAACCAAATTTCCTAGTAGAATTGAAATTTAACCACAGGTAAACATTGCCAAAATAGCGGAAATCGCGAAAGCGGGTTACGTAAACGATCAGTTTCGAAAGGGTTAATTTAGATATTTTTTAAAACCCAACGGTGCATTTTGAAGAAAATGAACGTATCTATGATCTGGAGTCTACTGTTTGTCCGTACTCTCATTTCCCGAGTCAATGCCGATTTTTAAATCTGGACCGAAAAACGAAAATCGCGTGAATGAGTTTTGGAAAGGATTTTTTTCGGAGCGTTAAAATAAAAATTTTTAAAAACGGATACCAGATTTTAAAAAACAAAGGAATGTAGATTAGGCGCGGTATTTTTAGTTTTTTGTATCTTGTTTATAAACGCCAATTCGGATTTTTAAAGATAGGAGAAATAGTTAAAAAAGCGAAATTGACTTACGGTAAAAAATGTTTTCGAAAGGGTTAACATGATTTTTTTTAAACTAAAGGTTTCTGGCTAAGCCCGATAGAACGTAGATGTTTTTAGGTGTGTTTGCTTTTTGTTTGGTTATTTTAGAAAGCCGATGTCAGATTTTATATATCTCAGAAAATCGGAATTCGCAAAAGAGAGTCCTGCGCACGAATTTTTTTTGAAGGGTTAATATTCGTATTTTTCAAAAATAGATACAGATGTCAAAAAAAGAATAAATGTAGATATTGTCTGGTATTTTTAGTTTTTCGTACCTTTCTTTGAATCGACGATGTGAATTTTTAAAAATTGCCAAAATCGTAAAAATCGCAAAACGGCATACAGAAAATATACTTTTTTGAAGAATTAATTTTTTGTATTTTTTAAAACCAAAGGTGGCTTTGAAAAGGGCAAAGTCAGCTCTTTAATTTGGGGACCTTCATTTTTCCGTATCTTTAGTATTCCGGTGGATGCAAGGCTCGGAAAACGGGAGAAAATAAAAAACACGAATTCGATGCTTTTTGATTTTTTTTTTGAAAGAGTTAAATGTAAAAATTTTTTCAAACCAACCAGATCGTTTAGACGTAAAAGTATGTTCTTTCAGAATATGTAGATGTTTTTTCCGTATTTCTAGCCGTTTGCCCATGGCGAATTTAGAAAAACTTAAAAAAAAAAACGGGGTGTCTTGTGTTTTCTTTCTTCTATAACGGAAGATACGGATATTGGTTTCTTAGCATGCGCCAGCTAGCTTCGGAATAATTACTTTTTTATTTGTGATCTTAGATCAGTTTTTAATTAATAGCTACTTTAATTTTCAAAATTTTAAAATTCTGAGGCTCAGGTATACCAGGAGAGGGTTTGAACTACCTAAATCTAAATTTACAGACTTCTATGTGCGCTAAATTTTCCTAGCCATCGCCGACAGACACACAGAGCGAAACTTTATTTTATTAGTATAGATATTACTATCTCCAATTGATCAAAAAGCAATGGGGGGGGGGGTCTGATAAAAATAGATTCTATTGTTCTGACTTTTTAACACTTTCCAACATGGTTGAAAAGTGTTTATGAATTCGGTTTGTCTGTCTGTCTGTCCGTGCTCTAACTCTCGTGAATATACTCGGATTGTCATGAAATGTTTATACATTATTGAATTTTATTATAGAATGTTCGGTATTGAAAATGAAGTGTGTAGCATTAATAGTTCATTTACAGGGACACAAAAAAGAATTCCATTACATTATGGTCTATAGGGGGAAATCGTTTGCGGCGCATTTTATTCATGTTACGATAGTTCAAACATAATGAAGTTAATATGCATTACTAAGGTGGAGTGCAGCATACGCTAGCGAAGTGTGACGCGTATGCTGCAATGGCTGCTGGAGACAAGAAGTTTCGGTTTCCCATTAAACGTTAATGTAAGCAAAAAATAAAGTCGTGTTAATAGTATTAATAATGAACATTTTGAACATGTTATGTTACTTGAAACATAATGAAATTTAAAAGGATCACTAAGGTTCAATACAACTTATTTTCTATCGATTGTAGAGAGTGTATGATTTATCGTTCATGTACAGAGACGCACGAGAGAATTTCGTTAAAGGACTGACTCAGGGGCGCCATTTCAGAACTTTCTTGGGGGGGGCAAAGTTTTTTTTAAGGTAGTAGCATAGCCAAGGGTGGAGTTCGTGGCGCTGTACCCCCCCTCCCCCCTCACCAACTTCTCCGAACCAGAAACCTTTACTGAATCATATATACAAAGACAGAAACACTTCTAATACGGAATCTCAAGTGACCTCTTAAAAATTCCGTTTTAGACAGGTTTTTGTCTTAGCAAGTAGAATTTTAACCCCTTAATCTTCGTGCCCGAGACATTCACGGGCAGCGTAGGTTACTCCTGTTTTATTCAGATTGTTTGATTCCCACCAATTTTTTTTAAATAGTATTATTGGCTTTATTCTTACATTATTTTATCTGTCTATTAAATAAGACGAACATTTCTACTTAAAAAAATTGGTGGTAATCAAGCAATCTGAATATTTAAAAAGTAGCCTACACTTAAAGGGCGCGACGATTAAGGGGTTAAAATATTATGAAAGTTTTCAGTTATAGACAGGTACCTTTTTTTCAAATATTCTTTAAGACTGTTAAAACCTCCTTTCTATAAAGCGCTTCTGAAGAGCATGTGTGTATTACAGTGAAACGTGTCTAAGCGAAACCTGTCTATAACAAAATTCTTACTCAAACGGGCAAAAAAAATCAAGTTTCGACGAAAAAAACGCCATACAATTATACTTGCTAAGATGGAGCTTTCTGACAGTTTTTTTCAACTCCTTCTTTGCAGGTTTTACTGCAGGGGCGCCATTTCAAGAGTTTCTTGGAGAGGGGGGGAGGGGGAACAAAGTTTTTTTTTTTTTTTAAGAACAGGAGGTGAAATATCGGGCAGGATTGCCCAAATCGTGCACAAAATAGAAATAGTCCCCTACAATAAAAAATGCAGTATGAGATTTTGCCTTCTCATCTCAACTTCTTTCACAAACATGTGATTCTTCAGTGAACATTTTTTTAATTTTAGTGGTAGACGACGAATTATTTTTCGCTTTTTACGCAAAAGCAATTCGTCAACCGATCGCGGTAAACATCGCGAATTTTACGAATTGGAATTAGAAAAAAAAATGGTTAATTTGGAAAATTGGTCGCGGAAAAAATTGTTAATTTTTTCAAACGACCGTGGAAAAATTTTGAGAATTTCGCCAAAGATCACTGAAAAAAATTTTTGTCACTGAAACAAATTTTTGAGATTTTTGTCAATCGGTCGCGGAAAAAAAAATCGCGAATTTAGTATAACTATTGCGAAAAACTATCGCGAAATTCGTCAAAAGATTGAACAAAAAAAAATCACGAATTTAGTCAAACAATCACGCAAAAAAAAAATCTACTTTTGTCAGTCGGTTGGGAAAAAGACTTCCGAATTTCAGCAAACGATCGTAGATTCGCGAATTGCGTCAAAAGATCGCGAAAACAAATAGCGAATTTCGTCGATCAGTTGCCAAAAAAAAAATGTCGTGAATTTTGTCAAATGGTCGAAAAAAAATTCGTCAAAGATTACTCAAAAAATAGCAATTTTCGTCAGTCGGTTGCGGAAAAAGACTCCCGAATTTCAACAAACAATCGTAGAAAAAAGTCGCGAATTTCGTCAAAAGATGGCGAAAATAAATAGCGAATTTTGTCGATCAGTAGAAAAAAAAAATGTCGTAAATTTAGACAAATGAAGACAGATGTCAATGATTCACAGAAAATAGCAAATTTTGGGAAATTATCATTAAAAAAAAAAAACTATGAAAAAATCACAAAAAAAAAGTCGTGAAATTCAATCGGTCACGAGATAATCAGCACACGAACACCATCAAGAAGTTACGAAATTTGCAAATGTTCTAATCCATAGGCATAAAAAAATTTTCATTAATGATTTTCTGTCAATAAAAATTTCCGCAATCATTTTCTTTCGTCTTCTTCAGACTATGATCTAAATTCCATACAATTCAGAAATCTGCAAAAACCTTGCTCTCAGGTCCCTTACTCCTGCATTGCGTTGGGTAAAACGACCCAATCTGAAGTTCGGATCGACTCGGGTTGACGCGGCTTATTTTCGTTGCGGGTCAGGTTGACTTGGAACATTTGACTACGGTTGGGACATATATATGTCCCAGTGGACTATTTTTTATTCTATTAGTACGACTTTTTGAAATCTGTCATACACTCATACTAGGATATTTTCAAGAGGTATCTGTCACAAGAATTTTTTTGGAAATTAGAACGATTGAATGCAACATTAGTCGTTAATCCTTATCAAAGGGTTAATTGTTTCGGGTTCAAGTTGTGTTTTCACTATTTTGAGTCGTGTTCGTATTGCCCGAGTTTTCAAAGAAATCCTAAATATTTTCAGATGAAAAAAAAATAATTTTTCTATATAAAAGATAAAATTCTATTAGAGATATAAGTGTCGTCTACTTTTCCAAATCATATTGAAATAATGGATTAATTTTCTTTCATTTCGGGTGGGTTTACTGGAAATTACAGTCCTGCATCAGTTACCCGAAATGCATTTCGTTTTGGGTTTGGTTGATTCAATTTTTTTTTTTTTTTTTTTTTTTTTTTGCGGGTCGAGTAAAATTTATACGCTTCGGGTTGTTCTTTGACTCTTTCGAATCAGCTTCGAGATGAACCGATTATACAAAAGGAGGTTCTGAATAATTTTCAAATGAAAAAACTATATATTTGAATATTAATGAGTGTATATGTGTTATTTTTTGTACATAAGCGGTAAACTTGTAGATTACTTTTCCATAAATGTATTAAAATATATACCCGATACGTCCCTGTGAACAATTAAGTCTGGTACCGGCCGTCATGTGTGCCCGGAATGTAGAAAAAATATATAAAAACGATCCCGACCCAGCCCTAGTCTCACGAAAGTTGAAAATGGTTGGTATTGTTGAAAGTTGTTCGAAAGTTGAAAATGATTAGTTGAAAATGGTTCGTATTTTATCGGCTTCGTTTAAATTTTTATATCGGATCGCATAAATGTAAAATAAATTTTGAAATTGGTATGTGATAGTGACAGAGATGAATTGATTTTGTTTCAAAGACGGAAAAAATATGTTAAACTTCCAAATATTCTGATTCTGAAGATGCAATGGAAAAGTTTCAACAAGTAAAAATCTAGAGGTGTGTACGGGCCGGAAGCCAGTTAATTATTTTTTTATCGTACCGGCCCGGGCCGTTGAAAATTTTCTGCTAATTCAACCGGTCCGGCCCGACCTGTTGGAAAGTTTACTTTAATTTTGCCGGCTCGGGCCGCGCCGGGTACGGGCCCATGCATAAGCTGTACACAGCTGAGAAGTAATTCATAGAGTTTTTTCTCACATATATTTCGAAAACCAGCCAAAATACGCATTAATGATAAATGTCTCACTTAATCGAACGTTGCAATAGCAAGGCTTTAGAAAACATTTTTGATAATTATTAGTTTCAATGTTTAAAGGGTTTATTAAATGTTTATTACTTTATTCTACCTTCATAAGAAAAAGGTATTGGATTTATGAAAATTTAGCACTTACAGTTTTCGACGGATTTATAAGTTTTAGAAGGTTCTGAACACGATTGGACTGTTTTTAGAAAATGTCTGTCTGTGTGTGTGTGTGTGTCTCAGTGTTTCTATGTGACAAAACTGTTGTGGGCGCTGTATCTCAAGAACTAATGCACGGCATTTGATAAAACTTTATATTCGGTTAGACATTGATAAAATTGGGTGGTGATTAGTTTTTGGTGTAAATCGCCCAACAGACGGCGCTGCTATGCTACATTTTTCATGATTTTTACGATAGCTATATCTCAAGAACTAATGCACAGAATTTAATAAAACTTTAGATTCAGTTAGACCTTAATATAAATTGGTGCTGATTTGTTTTTGGTGTATGTGAAACCTGTATGAGATAGAAGAAAGTTTTGGGATTGGCAGATGAGACTAGTTTTTTTTTATTGTTATCAAATCAGTGAAATCTGACGTTATTTTAGCTTTTGATCACATTTTATTTTTATTTTTTGTCTAACCTGTGATAACTGATAAATTTTCTGAAATTTCAAATTCCTTGGGGGGGCGGTTGCCCCCCCAGCCCCCCCGAAATGGCGCCCCTGGACTGACTATGATCGGTAATTGCTAGAAGTGCTCTTTCCTCTGTGATATGTAATTTTAAGTGCATTACGTGTTCTTTACAAATTCTGTAGATCATATCGAGGGCTTCACGAAATAATTCGAATGTGGGCAGCAGTTGCTGAAAATGGATTTTTACTGAATTATGTGGTTTTTAAATTGCTTATTTAGATATCTCATTTCATTCTATGAAAAAATTACATTTCTTAATAATATTCTGTTAGTGTTGGAAAGTGTTTTATAATCTATGCCGGATGCATGATTTTTCGTTCTTGTTTTTTATTATTATTAACTATATAGAAAATTTGCTACGTGCATATTTCTTGGTATTTCACTTCATAATTATGATTTTAAATAAAACTAATTTATTCATTTTCTTAGTTCTTATGATGTTTACTTCACATATACGCAGGTTAAGGACATTAAATTCACGTGTGGGTCTCTCATCCTTTAAAAGTAGTTTTTTTTTTCATTTACAATAACAAACTTTATTATGTATGTATTAGTGCCATATTCGCCATAAATATAAAAAGTCCTTCCGGCCTGTACCGGGAGGAAAAGGTTGCTTTCCTATATCTTCGTTTAAAATTTTAGCTAATGTTACTCGAAAACAGCAAGCTTAAAATGCAAAGAAACCGTTTACAAAAGATTCGTTAATACTGAATTTGAATAAGAAATTCGCCAAATTATTGAGCTATAGCCAAGTTGGCTTCATTTCAGAAGAGTTATTTTGGTCACCAAATTTGGCGATATTTCGCCAATTGTCGCCAAGTTTGGCGAGAATTTGGCGCTAACGGATGTGGATATATAGTTTTATGCGTATGATTGGGAAAATGATTACAACCATGACCTCCTTATCATAGTATTTAGACCTTACAATCAGCAAGTTCCCTTTGACCGCTATACACGTGGTTAAAAACCACATGGTTGTCCTGCTACTGGCGCCTCTACCGTCAGTAACAGGAGTATTTTAAAATTTGTTTTCCATACATGTTTTCTTATTTTCTTTATGATATACTGTATGGTTGTCCTTTTCAAATGAGAATTATTTATTTTGAAATTTTTCATATATTCCAGACATTTTTTTTTCATAACATAAACTTATTTTACTGCTAAACCAAAATGGTTTCTTGCTGTATTCTTTTATGTAAATCACATAAAGAAAAAAATCAGGTGAAAAAAATCTCATTTCGTGAGTTTCTCAAAAAAGTAACCATTTTAATGTAATTTTCTATTTTTTCTATTTTCCTATTAGATTTAAATTACTTTATTACAGACATTTTGACTTTTCTTTTATTTAGAATTTCATGTTACGTATAAAATTATCATCGTTTCTTATTTCTTTTTTTTTAATGAAAATTTTTATAATTTTATTTATTTATGTGTTATATAGTAATTAATTATATTAAATAGACCAATAATATATTTATATATTATTGGTCTATCATTTTATTTATTTTTGAAGTGATGGTGAATCATTTTAGCTTAACATATACCTTAGGCGCAAACTTCACTATTTTGTGGTCGAATGTTTATACGTATGAAGAAGTGAAAAGTCTACATGAGAAGTCCCATAATCGGGTCCACAGCCAATTGGTGTCAAAGATGGATGTACAAGTGTACTTAGCTTTGATTGGCGTATCTTAGCGAGCATGGTTTGGCGCTGGCGGATATTAAATTTCTTTGTTGTAACTGACGTATATTTCAAAACACGTTGTTGCAAACATCGCTCATGTTTGACGCCATCTTGGCTTATGGACACTATTACGAAAGATTATCCGTGTTTTCATTTATTATAACGTATCAGTTTATCACAAACTTGCTAAAAGAAATCTTGCCTTTCGTTCAGCAGATGCTGATGGTTATATCGATCTAGAAAATTTGAAAGTGTCGAGCTTTATGAGTGAAAGCAAACATATATGCATATATGTTTGCTTTCACTTAGTTTCCTTTTTTATTCGACTAGTTTGAAATAACAAAAAACCAAAAGGTCTTATATAATAAATATAGTTCCATTTAATGTGTATGAAATATAAATAATATTATTGTTTATGTATACAGGCTGCATCTTACTATTGACCAATAGCTAATTTATAAACTATAGTTTTGGAGGTATTACTCCATTTGCAAAAGTGTTTCAAATGTTGTTGTTCTTTGTCATATTAAATGCTATTTGCGTCAAAATAGTGGGGTTTTTAAAGGTTAGGGAATTAAAATTTTTATATATTATTTGGATCATATAGGTTATATTTTAAAAAGAAATTCCTCTTCAATAGAGAACATGCCTTAATAATAATAACAGTAACTAAACCATAATAATGTATATATAGGTTCCATGGCAATGCAATTATTTTACGAAAGTTAGAACACGGATGGACAGACAAATATACGATCTGAAGTCATAAACGCTTTTTTAAAAAGGTGGAAAGCATAAAAATGCTTAATAATGACTTAAATTATACGTGTTCCCTCCTCTCCAACTTTCCTCCCAAAAAATCCTTTCTTGTCATGCTACGCTTATGGTGTTTGTAAATCTTTAATGGGGATTCTTCTGTAATCAGGCCTACATCTAATTGGCTTGTTACAGTAAGCGTAGTTTGGCAAAAGAGTAAGGTACTTTTTGGTTAGTCGGGCGCCAGTGATATATATACACACACATATACACATATTTACATATATATACATACCGGGTGTCCCAAAAATGACTGATGGATTTTAAAATTCAATAACTAGCAAACGGTGACAGATATTTAAAAAATTCTTGCAGCACGGTTATGTATGATGTCGGGAGTTTTTTTACTGTGATTCTTGATTTTAGTTCGAATTTTAAACAATAGGTGGCGCTGACAGCAGTTGTCGCTCATTCGAGGCCGAAACTGACGTCACTCAGCATTGATACGAAGAAAGGAGATTAAGGCTATGGAGTGAGTCTCATTCGCCAGTACAATCTTGCTCTTAGGCCCCGATTCTGAACTCATTCAATATGATTTCAATGGAATGCGTTGCTGCCATGGAAACAACAAATTCTTCGATAGTGGAATACATCGTTCAGATCAGGGCATGAATTTAACAAGCAGTATTCGAGTTTGCTGGCGATTTTACATTTATGAGTATTTGTAGGAATTTTATCTAACCAATATGAAAATTTAGTTTCGCGAGATGACAAACCTAAAACGTCAGTCACAAAAAGAAGTGATGTCACATAAAAAGAAGCTATATAGAAGTGCATACTCCAAGTCCCGTGTAAAAATCTATCACCACTCATAATGTTTCCAAAGGACTCGGAGTGAGGTACAATATGTGAAAACTGCTTAGCGATCTGCAGGCTTTTATAATATTTGCGTTTCCTGCAATTACATATGGCTATATTATTTTTATTTTCTTTAATTTTCTTTTATTTATTTATTTATTTATTTATTTTGCTCCCATAAAATTGTAAAAGTTGAAGCTGCTGTGTTTGCATGCCCTTTCTTATTTATGAGCTTGAAAAATCAATTTGTTGATTTTATTTACCATTATTTAAACTAAAAACACCACTCTTACGAAGAAGATTTTTTAAGTAAACGTATAAAGATTTTGTGTTTGTAATATATATATATATATATATATATATATATATATATAAACCTTATATATATATAACCTTATAATAAACGTTAACTAAATTGAGATATATTGCAGTAATTCTAGCGTAAGGGAATGGCATAGATCTGGGGGGAAATCCGTTCTGTCAGTTCTTTCGCATACAAAAATATTTATAAAAGTGGTATAACAAAAATATAAAATTTATTTTTCGATTTTCAAAATTGATATACTACATATATTATAAAAGCCTGCAGGTCGCCAAGCAGTTTTCACATACTGTACCTCACTGCGAGTCCTTTGGAAACATTATGAGTGGTGATAGATTTTTACACGGGACTCGGAGTATGCACTTCTATATAGCTTCTTTTTATGTGACATCACTTCTTTTTGTGACTGACGTTTTAGGTTTGTGGCTTGGCGGGATCATTTACAA
This sequence comes from Maratus michaelseni, assembly GCA_963931845.1. NCBI lineage: Eukaryota > Metazoa > Arthropoda > Arachnida > Araneae > Salticidae > Maratus > Maratus michaelseni. The sequence goes on along the minus strand of OZ007596.1, from coordinate 173,235,404 downwards.
CGAGTTGTTTTTGATGAGATATATATATATAGATAATTATAAGGCCATTTTATTAGCTATAAATCTTGAAAGCATTCGTTAGTTTTATTTTATAATATATCTGATAATGTGCGTAATCTAACATAATGGCGTAATGCCAGGAGGCAGGGGTGAGAAGACCAAAGGACTTCAAGAAAAGAAAGAAAATTCGACACGCGAAACGATACGATTCATCATCGTGACCCTCTCATAGTGGACAGTGTTGATGATACCAACCTGGATATCAACAGTAGGGATAAACCAACCCCGAGCGATGCAACTTGCATCTTTTGTGATGGAAAGTTATCTGAAGACACTCGCGGATAAGTGTGGGTTAAATGTGTTATATGCCACATGTGGGCACACACTTAGATTATGGCCAGTTTTGTTTTCGATTTCTATAAATGATTTTCTTCTGTAATAAATGCATTCTCTATCATTTTGTATTGTTTTATCCTGTTTTAAAACATTAAACTGTTTTTTGTGACTTTTTTGGAGAGGGGCCCCCATATTTGTACCTCATTTTTTCTGGTGCGTTTTTAAAAGCTTTTTGTAAATCTTCGTTTTCGAATTGAAATAATTGATATTAATCATTGTTTTGCCTCCTCTCACTTAATAAACTTGTTATAGTTGTTAATAAAGGTAAAAAATCTAGAAATTTTCAAAAGGAAAGTCACTTTAAGTCAAAGACAAAAGAGGGTGCCCATATTTACACCTTTTCCTCTAACCTCTTCCGAGTTACCCACGATTCCGAAAAGCGTTCTTTACCTTTAGAAACCTCAAAAGCCAATATATTTTTTCGATTTAAAGAAATATTTATTCACATACATATCGGTAGCAGAACAAAGTTTTTTTTTTCTGTTACAGATTTTCGGAAAGTTTCCGAATAGTTTTTATGGTGTGGTGTATCAATCAGTTATCTCCAAACAGAATATCGGGTTTTAGGATGCTATCAATTATCAATTAAACATTTTCAGCTGCGTAATTTAATTTATACATGCAAGACGCGTAATAAATTAATATTAATTTTAATATTAATATTAATGCTGTTAATTCATCATGTTTGTCTGTGAAAGTTTGTTGAAGATGAAAACGTCTGCGTGAGAATGGATAGCATCCGAAAAACCCATAATCCGGGTTCAGAAAAAAGATTAATACACTATAAAAACTACTCGGAAACGTTTCCGAAAATCACTGGTAGCAAAAAAGCTTTGCTTTTATAAATGCTTCTTTGAATCTTCGAAAAGATATTGGTTTCCGAGGCTTATAAAGATAAAGAATGCTTTTCGGAATCGTAAGTGACTCGCAAGAGGTTATTCTATATTTTGTTCATGGTTATATTAAATTTACCTATATTAAAAAATAGTAGGGTTTTTTTTCCACCTGTTCCACCACCTTCAACATGATAAAATACTAACTTTCATATTCAATGAAAGGTATTTTAGCTTCAAACTTATACATATTTATATGCAATGCAAACGAAAAGCATGGTAACTAACATTTTGTTATTTTTTTCTGATTTTCATGTAAAAATATTTAACTGCATCCTTTTAAAGTACAAGGTTTATTTATTACTCAAAAGATGTTATCATAATCAAAGATAAGTTTTAAATAAGTGAAACGAGCTTTTGTTATTAAAATTCAATAAATCCAATAAAATAAAATCTATCGGACAAAGAAATATTGCACTTAGTTAAATGAAGGTTTAGTCTTAACAACGTACCAGCTACTTTAGAGGGAGCAATCATTATAGTTTTGAGTTGAAAGACTTGAATACCGTATATCTCGAAATTTGCATTTTGTTAGTTGCTTTGTTTTACATTTTACCCGATCCCTTCAATTCTTAAAATATAATTAGGTCTTCCCCTAAAGGGATTAGTCTGAGCGATATTGCTAAGAACATAAATTTAACTATAACTTCTGACAAATAATGAAAATGAGATGCTATCTTTAATTATTTAAAGATAGCTGTTGACTGCAACAGCGCCATCTGCGCAGGTACTGCAACAGCGTCATCTGCTTGATCGCGGTCGACCTCTACCCCAGAGGCGGATTACCAAATAGGCTGAGTAGGCTGAAGCCTAGGGGCCCGACAAACTAAGGGTCCAGCGCTAAGTTTGTGACTTTTTTTTTTTTTTTGGTCCTAAAAAATATGTATGTATAATATATATATATATGTATATGTGTGTGTGTGTGTGTATGTTTGTATATACATAGTATATATATATGTTGTATGTTAATGTGTATACATATAGAGCAGGAGGTGGCCCCCAATGTGTTAAGCCTAGGGGCCCGGTAGGTGGTTAATCCGCCTCTGCTCTACCCAATGGTGTATCGGTGTCTTGCACGTTCGCGTTCACCTGCTGTGTCGTCTTTCGCTCATAGCCGTTCAACGCTTCGTCCGTATGCAAAGCCCTGATTTTTTCATGGAGGGCTTTTTGAAGCTTATAAAGCGGTATGAAAAATGTCTCAATGTACTTGGTACTTATGTGGAAAAATAAAGTTATGTTTTATTTTTAATGTCTCATTACATTTTTTGTCTTTCATACACATCTCTGTCCACAGTCGCCAGGGGAAACTTATTTTCCGACTGCCCCTCGTAGAATTACAAAATACCATACATAAATTCATAAACACTATTTAAAAAAAATAGGGAAACAAACAAACAAATAGAGAAAACCATACAAGACAGTCATACATGGGTATAAAATTGAAAGTACACATAATACATTAAATGTAATACAGAAAATAAGACGCTGCTAAAACATCGTATATCGGAATTTCTTTGAAATGATGTTAAGAACAGGAAAAGACTCTCCGCACCAATTTGAGTATTTGTAAATGACAAAAAATACGTTGTTTGAAGATAATGGAGGATTTTTTACATGGTGTGTGGTCCCATTGAACAATTAAGACTCATGCACGTCTGTTTTCCATTGATGCCATGAGAATGTCAATAACAGTTTGGGTTGGAGGAATTCTGCTCCATTCTTCAAAAAGTGCTATCTCAAAGTCCCGAACAGTCAACAGAGGCATTGCTCTCGCTCTCGCTGCAATGCTTCGCTCTAGTTTGCGCTAGACATGCTTGATCCATAGAATAAAAAAGAAACCAGAAGGAGGATAACAAGCCAGTTTAGCTCTGAAACGCGCTGAGGCTTACGGGAAGATTATAATGGTGAACCCCTACTCCTATAGGTCTACTTGGAATACAACCCTACCGCTATTGGCCTGCTTGGAATTAGTTAAGGTAGTAAGTGTTAAATAAAAAAAATCCGGTGGCAAACAGGTAGCATGGAAGATTCCGTGTAAAACACCCTCGTCTTCCTTCCAGTTCCTCTTCCTACTTCTATGGCTCGATCGGGTTTAAGTGAGGAGATCATGCTACCCATTACATACACTGTATTGTTTCCGTTTCAAACATATTCTCCACAAGTCGAGCTGCATTACGCATTACCATTCATTAAAATATAAGAACCAACAACAGCAGCAGCGTAAGATATGGAATGATAATTGTATCTCGTCTGCATATACCTTTGGGCTGTCAAAGTGTCATTCTGGGTAATATATAAATCCGTGCTTATTTTCTTTGCAAATCATGCTCGTTAAAATACGCCAATATGAAATTACGAAACTTCCCCGGGAATAAGTCACTATATAAACAATCTGTTAACGACAATCGAGAAAATAACCTTTCCATAAATCTCTAGATTAGTGAAGCTGAAAATAAAAAAGTCCTTCCGGCCTGTACCGGGAGGAAAAGGTAGCTTTCCTACATCTTCGTTTTAAAATTTTAGCTAATGTTACACGAAAACAGCAAGTTAAAATGCAAAGAAACGTTTACAAAAGATTCGTTAATACTGAATTTGAATAAGAAATTCGCCAAATTATTGAGCAATAGCCAAATTGGCTTCATTTATGAAGACTTATTTTGGTCGCCAAATTTGGCGATATTTCGCCAAATGTTGCCAATTTTGTCGCTAACGGATATGAATATATAGTTTTATGCGTATGATTGGGAAAATTATTACAACAATGAAAGAAAATAATTTGCGAGTAATCGCGTTAACCCCTTCGGGACCGGCGGCTTTCACACAAATTTTATTCGTTTGGCACCACTTTTTTTTAAAAAGCTACCTTTACTTAAACTATCACAAAAATGCTCTAATATGAGAAAGCAGATATTACTTTTATTTTTTACTGGTGCCTAAAACAAATTCTATATGCTCTTTTTGAGGTTGCATATATGATACCATGGTCCCGAATGGGTTAATGTGCTGTTTTGTTTCAAAATGTCAGCCACCCTAGAATTTCAAACTGCTCTATCTCAGCCATTTTTTAAGATAGAGGTAAACCAAAAAATGCTCTGGAATCCTTGTATCAAGGCCTAACACGTAATTAAAGAATTTTTAATTTTTTGTATATTTATTTTAGTTTTAAATTTTTAAATGACCGCGATCGTGAAACAAAATGGCGGATCAAGCTGGCCAACGAACTCGGTCGAGACATTGGTGACCTTAATACACACAATTAGTTTCATCAAAATCGATTTATAAATACGAGCGTTATCGTATGACATAGGTCAGACATATATATATATATATAAATCAACATTTGAACGGAGGGTGGTTTTGGGGTCTGGGGGTCATGATCGGTGAAAATATATCGAAATTTTCCGGAACTGCTTTCCTCCGAACGGCTGCAATAGGTAGCTTTATACTTTTAGGTAGCTTTCAATACAAACAAGTTGGAAATTGTACGTCAAACATGACAAATGAGGTGCGTTCGTACTATAACTAGTTACATAAATATTCAGATATTTTCTGATTTTTAATTCTGTGAAATGAATTATATCGTCTGCAGATTAATTTCTGTCATAAAATAAGTATCTCGGTCGCTTGACGATTGAACTTCGGAAGCTCCTATAACAAAAAACCACCGATTTAAAAAAAAAAATTCAAATTTCTTAATAAATATTTTTATTAATATCTCCTAAAGTTTTGATTCGATTTTAATAAAATTTGAAATGTCTCGACAAAATTCTGCAAAGATAATATATTTTAAATTGCAAACCATTCGGTTGGGTAGTTTTTGCGTTGTTATATGCGGACGGACGGACAGACAGACGGACAGACAGACAGACGGACGGACCAAGCGACGACAATAGGTGCTACGTTACGAACGCACCTAAAAAGTATAAAGCTACCTATTGCAGCCGTTCGGAGGAAAGCAGTTCCGGAAAATTTCGATGTATTTTCACCGATCATGACCCTCAGACCCCAAAACCTCCCTCCGTTCAAATGTTGATTTATATATATATCTGACCTATGTCATACGATAACGCTCGTATTTATAAATCGATTTTGATGAAACTAATTGTGTGTATTAAGCTCACCGATGTCTCGGCCGAGTTCGTTGGCCAGCTTGGTCTGCCATTTTATTTCAAGATGGCGGCCGTTTAAAAATTTAAAACTAAAATAAATATACAAAAAAATTAAAAATTCAAATTTATTTTTTAATTGCGTTTTAGGCCTTGATACAAGCATTCAAGAGCATTTTTTGGTTTACTTCTATCTTAAAAAATGGCTCAGATAGAGCAGTTTGAAATTCTATGGTGGCTGACATTTTGAAACAAAGCAGCACATTAACGCGATTACTCGCAAATTATTTTCTTTCATTGTTGTAATAATTTTCCCAATCATACGCATAAAACTATATATTCATATCCGTTAGCGCCAAAATTGGCGACATTTGGCGAAATCTCGCCAAATTTGGCGACCAAAATAAGTCTTCATAAATGAAGCCAATTTGGCTATTGCTCAATAATTTGGCGAATTTCTTATTCAAATTCAGTATTAACGAATCTTTTGTAAACGATTCTTTGCATTTTAACTTGCTGTTTTCGTGTAACATTAGCTAAAATTTTAAAACGAAGATATAGAAAAGCTACCTTTTCCTCCCGGTACAGGCCGGAAGGACTTTTTTGTATTGAAAGCTACCTAATAAAAAAAGTCCTTCCGGCTTGTACCGGGAGGAAAAGGTAGCTTTCCTATGTGTTAAAATTCGTTTTAGATTCCTTCGTTTTAAAATTTTAGCTCATGTTACACGAAAACAGCAAGTTAAAATGCAAAGAAACGTTTACAAAAGATTCGTTAATACTGAATTTGAATAAGAAATTCGCCAAATTATTGAGCAATAGCCAAATTGGCTTCATTTATGAAGACTTATTTTGGTCGCCAAATTTGGCGATATTTCGCCAAATGTCGCCAATTTTGGCGCTAACGGATATGAATATATAGTTTTATGCGTATGATTGGGAAAATTATTACAACAATGAAAGAAAATAATTTGCGAGTAATCGCGTTAATGTGCTGTTTTGTTTCAAAATGTCAGCCACCCTAGAATTTCAAACTGCTCTATCTCAGCCATTTTTTAAGATAGAGGTAAACCAAAAAATGCTCTGGAATCCTTGTATCAAGGCCTAAAACGTAATTAAAAAATAAATTTGAATTTTTAATTTTTTTGTATATTTATTTTAGTTTTAAATTTTTAAATGGCCGCCATCTTGAAACAAAATGGCGAACCAAGCTGGCCAACGAACTCGGTCGAGACATTGGTTAGCTTAATACACACAATTAGTTTCATCAAAATTGATTTATAAATACGAGCGTTATCGTATGACGTATGTCAGATATATATATATATATATATATATATATATATATATATATATATATATACATATATACATAAATCAACATTTGAACGGAGGGTGGTTTTGGGGTCTGGGGGTCATGATCGGTGAAAATATATCGAAATTTTCCGAAACTGTTTTCCTCTGAACGGCTGCAATAGGTAGCTTTATACTTTTAGGTAGCTTTCAATACTAAAAAGTCCTTCCGGCCTGTACCGGGAGGAAAAGGTAGCTTTCCTATATCTTCGTTTTAAAATTTTAGCTAAGGTTACACGAAAACAGCAAGTTAAAATGCAAAGAAACGTTTACAAAAGATTCGTTAATACTGAATTTGAATAAGAAATTCGCCAAATTATAGAGCAATAGCCAAATTTTCTTCATTTATGAAGACTTATTTTGGTCGCCAAATTTGGCGATATTTCGCCAAATGTCGCCAATGTTGTCAATTTTGTCGCCAGTGTCGCCAATTTTGGCGCTAACAGATATGAATATATAGTTTTATGCGTATGATTGGGATAATTATTACAACAATGAAAGAAATTAATTTGCAAGTAATGGCGTTAATGTGCTGTTTTGTTTCAAAATGTCAGCCACCCTAGAATTTCAAACTGCTCTATCTCAGCCATTTTTTAAGATAGAGGTAAACCAAAAAATGCTCTGGAATCCTTGTATCAAGGCCTAACACGTAATTAAAAAATAAATTTGAATTTTTAATTTTTTTGTATATTTATTTTAGTTTTAAATTTTTAAATGGCCGCCATCTTGAAACAAAATGGCGGACCAAGCTGGCCAACGAACTTGGTCGAGACATTGGTGAGCTTAATACACACAATTAGTTTCATCAAAATCGATTTATAAATACGAGCGTTATCGTATGACATAGGTCAGATATATATATATATATATATATATATATATATATATATATATATAATATATATATATATATCTGACCTATGTCATACAATAACGCTTGTATTTATAAATCGATTTTGATAAAACTAATTGTGTGTATTAAGCTCACCAATGTCTCAACCAAGTTCGTTGGCCAGCTTGGTCCGCCATTTTGTTTCAAGATGGCGGCCATTTAAAAATTTAAAACTAAAATAAATATACAGAAAAATTAAAAATTCAAATTTATTTTTTAATTACGTGTTAGGCCTTAATACAAGGATTCCAGAGCATTTTTGGTTTATCTCTATCTTAAAAAATGACTGAGATAGAGCAGTTTGAAATTCTAGGGTGGCTGACATTTTGAAACAAAACAGCACATTAACGCCATTACTTGCAAATTATTTTCTTTCATTGTTGTAATCATTTTCACAATCATACGCATAAAACTATATATTCATATCCGTTAGTGCCAAAATTGGCGACATTGGCGACAAAAGTGGCAACATTGGCGGCAAAATCGACAAAATTGGGGACATTTGGCGAAATATCGCCAAATTTGGCAACCAAAATAAGTCTTCATAAATGAAGCCAATTTGGCTATTGCTCAATAATTTGGCGAATTTCTTATTCAAATTCAGTATTAACGAATCTTTTGTAAACGTTTCTTTGCATTTTAACTTGCTGTTTTCGTGTAACATTAGCTGAAATTTTAAAACGAAGATATAGGAAAGCTACCTTTTCCTCCCGGTACAGGCCGGAAGGACTTTTTTGTATTGAAAGCTACCTAATAAACTGGCTCTTAAGATGTTTTTTTTAGTGATTGATTAAGTAAAATCTGGGGACTTGGCGATCTTTGTGTTAGGGATTTTAGCAAGATCGAGAAAAGCCAAGAGAAGGAACACTTTCACAAGTTTTTTTCGGCAATCTGTATGCACTCACTATTTCATACATGCAGGTCTTGTCCCAATATTTCCACAATTTATTTAATATACAGAAACCATTTATCTGTCATTATATACAAACAGAAGTAATTTATCTAATACGTGTAATCTCAAACGCGTTTTTCTTCAATACATGCATAAACCAGCAAATGATTCATCAGTTTTATATTCATAGTTGTTTATATTATTTGGCAATAAATCGTACTTTCTTAAATCCGAATTGCGTCAAGTTTTTGAAAAAAGCGCCGAGGCCCGTATAACAGGAAATTACCGTCAAGGCCATTAGATGCATGTTAATCATTCAAGTTGTGGAGAAAGGTTCCGTAATAGAGTTGGAGGTACTTACGTATTATCTGTGCCAGGAGATTGATCGCCAAAAATGGTTGCCAAGTACCAATCTTGTTTATCGTTGCCAATCATGTTTTCAAACGCAGTAATTTAACATCATCAAATAACATTGTTAAAAATGGTAATTAATATAAATAAATAAAATGCAATATATGTTTATTAAATTTATAACATTGTTAAAAATAGTAAATAACATTATTTTAGTAAAATTAATAAATGGTAAATAGCATAGTAAATAAGAAATAATAATATTATAGATTATTCCCAGTCATGTACCATGTAGCAAGGAAAAAAATATATAAGGGTTACTATAATTAGTAATATTGGCTCCATGCTTGGCGCAGTTGGCTTAAAACTGGCACGGATAATACGAAAGTACCGAGTTGGAAGTGCATATTTTAAAAGCATGTCTTTATTATAAGTGTCATACATTTAAAACAATATTGTTGCTAGCATTTCCCTTGTTTTATGCTAATCTTGCTTCTGTATCTGAATGCGGAATATTGGCTACTTTTATTTGGTTATAACATAATTAATTGTTTCATTTGCATTCATTTTATTTCAAATTTAAATCTCTCACTTATTTCATTTAAAAATCACTCATTTGGTTTAAATTACATACATTAAATATACATGCCTTTTACTAATTTCATTTAAAATACTAAAAAGAAAACAAGAAATAATGCCATAAATCAAAAGATTTTATTTAAACATCAAAGAATTGTTTCTAATTTGCACACGCGAAATATAAAAGCTGCCATTAATGATTTAAAACATGCTACTGACGAGATTTGCGACAAATCTCAAATACTAAGTGATTACATGGCTTTTCCTTTAAAACAGAAAAAAATCCACATTTATACTCCATTTCATTAAATTGAAGTAAGGTGGGTGAACCAAAGGTGGCCAATGTTCCTAAGGTAGCCCACCCCTCAAAAGTAGAATTAATTTAATTTTTAATCACAAAATAGTGCTACTTCATTCTCAATCATGTATCTGCAGTGTGCGTGGCTGAATTTAAAGATATCACATTGATCCTCCGATATTTTATGCCGGGATTTCACTTTTGAGGAGTAGTCGTTCTAATTTCTAGGTAAGATGATATTTTATGCCGGGATTTCACTTTTGAGGAGTAGTCGTTCTAATTTCTAGGTAAGATGATATTTTATGCCGGGATTTCACTTTTGAGGAGTAGTCGTTCTAATTTCCAGGTAAGATGATATTTTATGCCGGGATTTCACTTTTGAGGAGTAGTCGTTCTAATTTCCAGGTAAGACGATATTTTAATTTACACGTGGTTAAATTCTTAGAACTTTGAGTTATGTCTCGTTTTCTGAAAGCTTATTTCTTTCTCTTTAACCACATTTACTTCAATTCTGAGAAATTTATCAGATTAATACCTTTACGTCGTGCAAATGGCGACGATACGCATATTCCCAAGGTGGCCACCTTAGAAAACAAATGTGGAAATCAGTGTAGTAAAATTGATTTTTAAAATTTCTACATAAATATCTGAAAAAAATTTATTAACCATTTATTGTTAACACCAGAGATCACGAAAAGAAGTTGGTAACTCCCAGAAGAAAACCCCTGAACTACCGTGCACAAAACGTGCTTCAAGGTCTTTTCGTGTCATACGATAAAAAAGATTAAGAAGAGAAACTCGAAAGATATCAAAAGAAAGAAATGATCATCGGAACATAATAGTAAGCAAAATAGTTTGCTGAGTTTTTTTTTTTTTTTTCACACTTTAAAAGTGATTTCAATACATGGACCATCTTTGGAACACTATGACGTCAAAGATGACCCACAAGCTACCATTTTGAAATTGTATTATAAAAGTAATTAAATTTTATTTTACAAAGAAAAGTATACTTGATATGTGTTAGAGATAAGTGTAAATTTTTACAAACAAAAATTCTGCCACACACACTCAACCAGAAAATAATACAAAATCCTCAAAGCTTAACTATGGTACAGCGCCTGGCGCTGTAACTATGGCTACCTTTTGGTCACCTACGTTATGTTTTATTGTACTGTAATATTAATGCGTGCGTAAATTTTTTGCTCCATGTGCTCTAATTTGGTTGTCTATGAAACTCTCCCGCCGGGGCGAGGCTAACGAAAAAGACAGGCTACCGCGGTGTGTTTCACTTATCTTTTTTTACAGACCGCTAGAGTGACGTGATGCTCTTTTCGTAGACCTTCATTGGTGCATTCGAGCATCACGTGACTCCGGCGGTCTGTAAAAAAAGATACGCGTAAAGCACCGCGGTAGCCTGTCTTTCTCGTTAACCTCGCGCCGGGGAAAATGACACACGCACTAAATTTTCGTGACGTATGCACTTTATGTTGCATATTCCATTAATATATTGCGAGTTTTCTACTATTTGCAATAGTAAGTGTTTTAACTCCATGGTTGTTAAATTTGGTTGCCATGGTTGTCACATTTTAGAAACTGGCAATATGTTTTTGTTAATTCTGTGTGGCAACTGTTTTTGTTTTTAGTTTCGGATAATAAATGTTGTTGTTGACATGAGTGTTCTATTATTGATTGAGATAGAATGTTTTTTCTAAATTTAAACTTCTTTTCAGAAAGCTAATTGAGAATTTATCTATTAAATAAATATGGTTGCGATATTTTAAAATCCTGAAAGAGTATTTGAGTCGTTCCCAAATCACGAACTATTAAACTGAGCAATTTGAAGTCCGTGATCGAACATCTGGCGTTCGTGCGACGGGATTTTTAACTGCGAAGTAAGCAACTTTTGTTTGTTTAATATGGATAAATTAAAAGCTGCTCGTAAAACTAATAGAAGGCTTTTTACGAAAGCATGCAATGAGTATTATACAAAAGAAGCTGATTTATCGGCAGACGAAAAAATTATACACTTAAAATTAATTGAAGAGAAGGCAAAAATTATGCTAGAAAATGAGTATGCCATTAGGCAAGAGCAGTTTGATAATCCGACAACTGATGCAAGTGAGGAGGAAATAGAAAAAGAAATTGATGAGTCAGAGGCTTATATTGATAAATGGCGAATTTTAGAGCAAAAATTATTTAAACTTACTCAATTAGAGAATGTAAATTCTGTTATAGGTGAACCATCACTAAACAAATTATTGCATTATCCTAAAATACAATTGCCCGTATTTGACGGAAATATTAAAAACTGGTTAGGATTTTGGGGACAGTTTCAAAAAATTGATAAAGATCCCAATCCCAATTTAGACAAACATGATAAATTTGCTTATTTGTCACAAGCTATGGAAAAGGGATCAACGGCCGATGAATTGGTTAAAAGCTTTCCTCCAGGAGCCGAAAGTTATGATAAAGCTTTGAGACAACTTCATTCCCGTTTTGGTAGGGAAGATCTACTAATTGAAGTTTATGTTAGGCATCTGCTTTCTTTAGTACTGAGAAAAAATTCAAATCAGAAATGTTCTTTACGCAAATTATATGATAGTTTAGAGTCAAAACTGCGCGCGTTGGAAGTTCTTGGTGTGGCTAGGGATAAGTATGCCGCAATGCTCTATCCTTTGGTAGAATCGGCATTACCTGATGAAACACTTCGCGTCTGGGAAAGATTTAGAGCTCAACACCGCAGGAATAAAAATAGTGCGATTGAAAATGAAAATCCTACGGTACAAGATAGCAACACGGACTCTTTACATCGTACTGATTTAGATAATTTGCTCTTATTTTTATTAGATGAAATTGAAGGTGAAGAACGTGTTTCTATAGCAAGTAGATGTTTTGATGCTAGTACGCAAAATCGACAGTCAAAGGTTATGTGCCCAAATTTTAAATATGAACAATCTCCTAGCAGAGCAATGGCAGCTACATTAATTACGGCGTCAAATGAAACACAGAGTAATGTGTATATTTTGTTCAGGTTTCCACAAATCAAATAATTGTTTTAAAGCACGTAAGATGCCGGCAAATGAAAGACAAGCTGTATCAGAAAAGGCACATTGTTGTTTTTTATGCTTGAAAAAAGGTCATGTCGTTGCTAAATGCAGAATGAAAGCTGGTTGTTTTCTCTGTGGGAAAAGACATCGTTTACTTCTATGTAGAAGTCTACTAAAACAACAAGATAGTGTCAATATTGCAAAAAATGATGAATTGCCTGTTAAACAAGATGAGGCCCTTGCTAATGTTTCAAGATCCCCTGATGTAATTCTGCAGACATTAGTTGTGACGCTACGAGGGCGTGATAAGAAATGTAGCGCTCGTGCTATAATTGATACAGCATCACAACGATCGTATATTTTGAAGAGTACTGCTGAAGCAATGGGATATGAATGTATTAGAAAAGAGCAACTTTTAGGCACTCCTTGTTTGGTGGAGATACTACTGATGTCTTAGATCATGAAGTATTTACTATAGCTCTTTCAAAATTAGATGGAAGTTACAACTGTCATTTTGATGTTCTTGTCCAAGAGATAATTTGTAATTCTATACCACCAGTAGGACAAGGTGAGTGGATGCAAGAGCTTAAGACATTCAACATCAATCTCCATGATAGAAAGGCTGGTCCCATAGAAATTTTAATTGGGGCTGATGTAGCTGGGAAGTTGATGACAGGAGGCTACAAATTGCTTAATTCAGGACTTGCTGCAATTGAAACCAAGTTAGGATGACCGTCATGGGCAAAAATCCCATTTTAGATGCTCATGAAAGTACCGCTTTATTTGTTACAACCCTGTTGACTAAAGATGCAGTGATTTCTGACTTATGGACACTAAATTCACTCGGAATTCTGGACCCACCAGAGAAGAAAACAAAAGAGGAACTTCATAAAGCAGCAAAAGTGGATTTTTTGAGCACAGTTGTGGTTGACAAAGATGATCGGTATGTGGTTCATTTACCGTGGCTTGATGATCATCCGCCGTTACCAGATAATTTTAACTTAGCAAGTGTTGAAGACGAAATGGAATTGAAAAACTTCATTAAAGTAGCAACGGACATTATGGCCGAAAGAAAGTTCGATTTAAGAGGGTGGGAGTGCTCTGATGAAAACTGCAAAGCTTTAGAGCCCACATGCATATTAGGAATGCTCTGGGAGCGTAGTAGTGATGCTCTTAGTTTAAACGTGTCAAGCACAGAAGAGTATTCACTTGGAAAGATATCTAAAAGAAAAATTTTGGCAGAAGCTCATAAAATCTTTGACCCTTTGGGTATAGCCTGCCCGGTTACTTTACTTCCTAAACTTTTATTGCAGCGCTTGTGGAAATCGAAAGTTTCATGGGACGAAGATGTAGATTCTGAAACTAAGTCAGAATTTTTAAAATGGATGAAGAACCTACATTATCTGACAGACGTAAAAATACCAAGGTGGCTGCAGTGCGATCTTGAAGTTGAGAGTTTGCATTTCTTTTGTGATGCAAGTAAGTTTGCATATTCAGTAGTTGCTTTTGTCAGAATTTGCACATCAGAAGGTTCTATTGGTGTTCATTTGTTGCGTGCAAAAGCTAGGATTGCTCCTTGTGGGAAAAAAGAAACAACAATATCAAGACTGGAACTCCTTGCCGCTACTGTTGCAGCTCGTCTAGCTTCAGATGTTTTAAAAGAATTTGAAACTGGAAATGTATACTTCTGGACAGATTCTTCAACAGTGCTCTCCTGGATAAAAAGAGAAGAACCATGAGGAATATTTGTACAAAATCGCGTTGAAGAAATAAGAAGGTTGACACCAACGGATTCTTGGAGACACATCCCAGGTTCGCTTAACCCTGCCGATCTTCCAAGTAGAAAATGTACTGCCCGTCAGCTACTTAAGACAAAATGGTGGGAAGGTCCAAGTTGGCTGTATTTACAACCCGAAGAGTGGCCTAAATCAGAATTTTCTATAAATGAAGAGGAAGTGTTGAAAGAGAGAAAAAAGTCAGTTGTGTCATCTATCAATAGGGTCAATCTGCAAGATGTCGATAATTTTATCAGTCAACGGTTTTCCAGTTATATAAAAACAATCAGAATGGTTTGATGGATATTAAGATTTTTCCATAATTCCTTGCATAAAGATAATAAATGAAAAGGAGAATTAATTTGTGATGAATATAGAAGGGCAGAAATTTCAGTTTTCAAATTGATACAAAAAGAAATATTACATGAGACTAAGTTGTTGAAGAAAATGCTAACCTTTAAAGATCAAGATGGTTTACTACGTATAAAAACAAAATTGTTTGATTGTGAAGAAAGCGAAGAATTTGAAAATCCTCTTTTGCTGCCATCAAGTCATAAGATAATATCGACGTTGGTAACTGAAGAACATAAGAGATCTTTGCATGCAGGTTTGTCTACGTTACTAGCAAGACTAAGGGGAAAATATTGGATATTTGGTGCCAGAAAATTAGCAAAACAGATCAGTGTATAACTAAGTGTGTAATTTGCAGGCGACACACTTCTGAGCCTTTGGATGTGCCATTCGCTCCGTTACCTAAAGATAGAGTAATTCCTGCTAAAGTATTTGAAGTATCGGGAGCAGATTATGCTGTCCCACTTTATTTACGATCAAAGGAAAAAGCATGGGTAGTTTTATTCACTTGCGCAGTATATCGTGCCGGGCATTTTGAATTAGTTAAGTCGTTGTCTACTGAGGCCTTCATTCAAGCCTTGAGAAGGTTTATAGCCAAATGAGGAAGAATATCTGTTCTGTACTCAGACAACGGAACGAATTTTACTGGTACTAATAATGCCCTAAAGGCAATAGACTGGAATAGTGTTATTTCTTTTTCTGCAACACAACAAATTAAGTGGAAATTCATCCCTCCTACTGCAGCATGGTGGGGTGGTTGGTGGGAACGAATGGTAAGAATGCTCAAACAACTTTTAAGACGAGTTCTTGGTAAATCCACCGTTGATTATGAAGAGCTCTTAACAGTATTGGGTGACTGCGAAGCAGTTATAAATTCGAGGCCTTTAACATATATCTCCAATTCACCAGAAGAACTCAGACCATTAACACTAGCTATGTTCCTGGTAAACGATAACTGTACTAGATTTGGAACTGCAGATTTAGATACTGTTGATAGAGATTTCTTGACAAAAAGATCCAAATATTTGAATAAATTGAGAGGAGATTTAAGATGCAGATTCAGAAATGAGTATCTTGCACTCCTAATCCATAGAGGTAGCAGGAAGAATAATTTGCTGGAGGTCGGTGACATTGTTCTTACAGGGAATGACACAAGTAAGCGTAACAACTGACCTCTCGGATTAATACTAGAAATCTATCCTGGTAGAGACGGTGTTTCTAGGGTAGCAAGAGTGCAAACACACCAAGGTGAGAGGCTGCGGCCTTTCCAGAGACTATATCCATTGGAGATATGCGCTGACGATAAAAATAGTTTGCAACTGCCCTCGAGCATGAAAAAAGGATCTGCGGAGAATGATGCATCTTTATCTGTACCATCTCGGAAGTCTCCATCTAAGATTAAAGAAGTTAATGCCGCCAGTTCTAAGGAGTCTGAGTTCCTTCCTAAAATGTCCCGAACAGGAAGAACAATCAAAATACTTGAACATTTGGACTTGTGAACTGTATGTACTCAAATAACATTTTATTAATTATTTAGTCTATTTATTCTTTATGAGTTGCAATGTTGCATTTGTAAATTGACATTGCAAGGTGGGAGTATGTTGCATATTCCATTAATATATTGCGAGTTTTCTACTATTTGCAATAGTAAGTGTTTTAACTCCATGGTTGTTAAATTTGGTTGCCATGGTTGTCACATTTTAGAAACTGGCAATATGTTTTTGTTAATTCTGTGTGGCAACTGTTTTTGTTTTTAGTTTCGGATAATAAATGTTGTTGTTGACATGAGTGTTCTATTATTGATTGAGATAGAATGTTTTTTCTAAATTTAAACTTCTTTTCAGAAAGCTAATTGAGAATTTATCTATTAAATAAATATGGTTGCGATATTTTAAAATCCTGAAAAGAGTATATGAGTCGTTCCCAAATCACGAACTATTAAACTGAGCAATTTGAAGTCCGTGATCGAACACTTTAATTGTGTCTTTTTTTAATTGATTTTGTAATATAATTTCCAAACGGTTCAAAATTTATTCTTGGTAATAGGAAGTTCTCGTTGTCACCCTCATAGGTTACCTGTTGTGAAAATTAGAATGGAATCGGTCAAATATTTTTTGAGTTATGTGTTTTACGAAATGTTTTAATGTCTACCGTTGCTATGCATGCCCGGAAAGTAATATTGCTCTGTGCATTAGTCTTCGCTTTGCTCAGGCAATTATAAAGGACAAACGGGTCCGTGCGTAACGCGAACGTCATTTTGAAGTTGGCATCACATGACGATTAAATTTTGGTTTTGCAATTTTTTAAACTTTTATAATCATTGCAAAATTTCAATTTTTACACCGTCATATAGGAAACAAAATGTACTTTCAAATGCAACTTGTTTGAAAATTGTATCTCAATTTAGTCATTTATTGTTGTTTTTAAAGTAATTTTCAAACATGATTTTTTTTTTTACATCTATAGATGTATGGCCTGCTCTAGCTATAGATGTATAGCTTGCTATAGATATGTATAGCCTGCTATAGATATAGATCCTGCACGCGATGGAGATATATCTACATCGGTTGCTGGCTCATATTACGGAAGAATAATAACATATTTGCACTTAAAATAATATTAATAGTTTATGATTAGTCTTCGGGTAATTTTACATATAACTAAATAAAAACTTCATAAATAAATAAATAATATAAATAATATAAAATAACATAAAATAAAATAAAACACAAATTTAACATACATCATACATGTAATCGAACAATTTAAATTTTTATACCGTCGAATAAGTAAAGAAATGTACTTTCAAATATAATTGGTTTGAAAACTGTATCTCAGTTTACTAATTGTTTATGGTTTTTAAAATAATTTTCAAGCATGCATTATTTTTCGCGTACAGCCAGATTCCGTTTGCATTTTAAAAAATATCAATAGTTCACCATTTGTGTCCGACTAATATTCCAGAACGAAATTAAAACTTCATCAGTAAATAAGTAAAATAATATAAATAAAACACAAATTTAACAGATTGTATCGCAATTCAGTCATTTATTGTGGTTTTTAAAGTAATTTTCAAACACGATTTTTTTGCGTCTATTATGTATAGCCTGCTATAGCTATAGATGTATAGTCCGCTATATTTATATAACCTGCTATAGATATAGAGACTGCACGCGATGGAGATATATCTCCATTGTGTGCAGACTCATATTACGGAAGAATAATAACATATTTGCACTTAAAACAATATTAATAGTTTATGGTTGATATCCGGGTAATTTTCCATAACTAAATTAAAACTTCATTAATAAATAAATAAATAAAATAAAATGAAATGAAACACAAATTTAACATCTATGTAATCGAACAGTTTAAATTTTTATACCGTCCAATAGGAAAAGAAATGTACTTTCAAATATAATTTGTTTGAAAACTATATCTCAGTTTACTAATTGTTTATGATTTTTAAAATAATTTTCAAGTATGAATTATTTTTAAATCTATCTCTATCGCGTACAGCCCGATTCCGTTTTGCACTTAAAACAATATCAATAGTACAGCATTTGTTTCCGGCTAACATTCCAGAACGAAATTAAAACTTCATCAATAAATGAATAAAATAATGTA